>BGPR01000017.1:3387342-3691388 GCA_013235015.1 Araneus ventricosus | reverse complement strand
AGAATACTAATATCAAAACCCTTCTTTCATCTCTGAGTGACACGGCTCTAGGTCGACCTCCAACGTTTTTACTCCCACACCCTCTTTAACATCAAACAGATTTTGATAGCTCTGTTTGAGATCTAATTTCTTTTGTATTAAGCCGATTAGTCATTACTGTATTAAGACAAAGGCTTGAATCTGCCCTTTTTCAAGTTCAGTTAGATTATTTGCTCCTGGCATTATTATAGAAGTAATAAATATCTCAATAGAAATATCAAAATATTTGACGCACTTTAATTATTAGTAACGACAGTAATCAAATAAAATTTGAAGTATAAATATTATAAATTTATGGGAGTAACTTTAAAGTTTTGCTTTATCTGAATATAATGTTTATTATTCATTTTTATTCAACTTGACTTGGTTTAATGTCTATAGCGATGGAAATCTGTAATAGATTTTTCACTCACTTCTTAATGGGTTAGACTTTTAAATCTTGTACACTTATGTATTCTCAATGACAATACATTATTTTAATATTTTCAGAATGTAATTATCAGTTATTGGATTTAATTAATTAATTTTGACTTCTTACGGTGGTTCCATCTGGTAGTGAGTTTAAAAAAGCAGATTTCAAGCTTTCATAATATTTATAATAATAAATCATAAATTAAAGATTAAAAAGTAGAAAATAATTAAAATAAAAAGAATTTATTCTTTATAGGGCACTAATAACTTGTTTTTAAAAACTGTTTTTATTAATTTTTTTATAATTTTTTATGTTTATAATAAAATGCTGAGTTGCATTTCTCTCATTTTTAATTAGCATTTTAACTTAATGATAATGTTATATCACAATTTATATCTTTTGATTTTAAATTTCTCAAGAAACATGAAATGTTTTGCTGACTTCAAAGCGTTGTGTAAATAATATGAAGTAAAAAAGTTTCTTCGCGGTGAGAAAATAAATGATAGTCTTTGTTTCAGTCAAGGTAAAATATTTGCATATCGACTTTATATAACAACTGACATAAAAAAGCAGGGGGAAAATGTAATTATTCTTCAAAATTAACTCTAAAGTAAATGGAAATATATTTGCTCTACGATGTGTATTTATCATGTATAAGACAAAACTGCATTCTTCAGACGATTACCGATAAGTTAAGTACATAAGATGATACTTTTTGTTGTTTCAAATTTAATATCTAAAACAACATTCCGAATATTATGACAGTAAAAAATAGCAAATGAAGACTATTTTCTAGATTTTTAATCTTATATATATATATAAAAGGCTTTAATTATATATTAATAAAGTCACTTTTTATCAACAATTTGCTGAAATTTACACGTAAAATTATTTTTGCAAAATTTTTCCGTCTAATTTATTCCTTAGAAGTCTTTTGTTTGCGTTGGAATTAGCAGCGTGGTAATTGAATTTTATGAGATTTTATTGTTTTATTTGTCTTACTCTTCCACTGAAAGGAATAATTAAATAAGAATGTCTAGGCAGTATCATATGGTTCGCAAATTCTTTCCATAAGATCCTCCCACTCATAAAATGGGTGCTTACTGAAAGATTCGTGGATAAACTCACAAAATGTACTGATGTACGATTCTTTTGAAAAATCTCCGAGCTTATGAGTCCCACTCCTGCATCACTTGATAGTTAATTAGCTCTTTCTATTCAAAGAACTATACTCAATCATAGAATATGCAGTAAAAGCTTATCTTGTAAATCTACATGCTGAAAAGGTTAAGCAATTGTTTAACATAATGATCCTATTACTTTACGGTAATCCATGAGTTTGGTTTAAAATAATCATTACCATAAATGAAATTTTAATTGCTCTTGTACGGAAATTAGATTCAACATTGAACTGATACATACAGCAATGAGAAAACTATTTTTGGAGCTGTTATTTGGCTTAAACTATTTATCTTAGGTATAAGCGTAGTGTGAGAAAAAATCATTTTAACCTCATGGCCTACGAATTTATTTAACCTCCTAATTAGGTAAAACATTCTTTTTTAGGACATTTATTATTATTTCAATTCATATAGAATGTACCTGATGTACTCATGCGTGCCCATGTGATTTTGAACTTTTAAATTGATTTCTACTTTTATTTAATTATAAATTTAAATACCAAAAACTCTGCAATACGACGCACGAATCAAACACGTAATTATAGACGAGAGGGTTATTTCTAATCCATCATGAAAAAGGACTGATAGAGTAGATAACGTCCCTTCTCGATGCTACATTATTCTATTAGGAAATAGACCTCGAAATTTTCAACCCAGTCAGATAAGAAGGACATATTTCACCTGTTGAGAATCATAGTGGAGAAACTACGAAAAAAAACCCGATTTTCAAATTAAGACCACCATATGGCACTTAAATGAAACCTTTTTCACGAGTAAAAGAGGCGAAAGGATCAGGAATGGCTCTAGAGTTTGCCCAACGGGGGGCACGGTCTCCCCGACTCCAATTCAGTCCGATAGCAAACGACGACGAATCTAATTGGACAAGCGAAAGCAAGGTCCCCTCCCACTAGCGGAGTTGGCAATGTTTATATGCAACTCGCGCAATGAGATACAGGAACAAATTTCAGAATGTTATTTCCTAAAATAGTAAGTTCTTCTACAAGATACTGCCTTGATTAATTTTTGAGAAGGAATAATTTTTTTCCGTGATTAATCACCTTGTATTTGTTTTAAATTCTTTCTATTAGACATATTACAATTCCCATATAAGCATCGTCTTTAAGAAAATATGATTGTAGCACTAAACAATTGGCAGCCCTAAAACCTTCTAAAATAAGAGTTTCTATTTTTAAAAAATCTGCTATAAAATTATTTTCAAAAATGTTAAGGATGGGCAAAAATTCTGGGATTATTCATGAGGGAATTGAAAATAATTCACTGAATAGAAAAATGTTCATTTTACGGAGAGAATGCTTCAGAGGGATCACCACCCATTTGAAGCTCTTGATTTTGTTATTTACAGAAAAATATTTTTATTCATGATTTTTCTAACAATATTGAAAATTCATGTTATTCTTAACCTTTTGCAAAGTTTACAATTTGCTTATATTCCCTGTAAACATAAGTGCATAAAATCATAATTAGTGTTTCATTTGCTTGTGTTTTGTGGGAAAGTCAAGGGAATAGAACCATATTATTGAAAATAAAAATAAAATAAATTTATTATAAAATAGTCTTACTTTTGAATAAAAATAATGTAAAGGTAATATTGGAAAATGTTCGACATGAGATTTGCCATTGTTATAGATTTAAGTTGTAATAAAATGACAGAACAAATATCTTTAATATATATATATATATATAAAGAAAGAACAAACTACGAAAAAAATATAATTTATATAAAAGCATAATAATTGGTTCCACGTTTACCAGACCGTCTTGGTGAGGAACCAGACGTATAAGTCTTTCGTGGTCTTCCACGTTTTCTAAGGGGGTGCACCGGTGTCGCACTTTCGTCCTTTTTGTACACTTTCAGTGCTGATGCGTGGTATGTTCCCACAGGTTCATTTGGATTGTCTGGGATAGCAATTACATAAAAAGTGGGTAATTTTGGGTGAGGATGATGTAAGGTCCATCTCTTTTTCGCATAAACTTGGTAATACGCCCCTTTGCGGCGTTACTCAAATGATGAGTAGTGACAAACACCCGGTCTTCGGGAAAATAATTAGGAGACCTCCGTCGCAAATAAAATAAAGCTAATATCCCCTCCCTTGGTATGCCCTAAGTCAAAATATCTATTGTTAGGCAAAAAATGTTGACTTTTCATGTATAGAGAATTAAGGCTTGTTAGCCTGACCTACAACAATTGAAAATGCGATTAAGTAAAAATTGGTTCCTTCGGGACAATTTGTGATTGCAGATTACAGAAGCAGCATAAAAAAACATATTGTGGCAAATTCGTCTTGTGAGTGTACGTGAATGCAGTCCAATAAGCAGGATTACAAAAGTAAAGCTCTTTATTTTACAGGTATTCTAAGCTAAGAAACATAACACAAATATTAAAAACAGCACTTGTAAAAATTCACTACAGAGATTACCATTAAATCTCAACACAGCGCTCAAAGGTTTCTTATTAGCTCACCAGCTTGCTTGCAGATCAAAATCCAACTGACCCTTCTTGTCTTGAGAGCTTGCCTTTTATACTTTTCAACAGGCAGTGACTTCATTACACAGGAAGTGACATAATCTCTAGAAAGTACACGAAATCAGTAGAAATATGTTGAAAGTTCGAGGTCCTTCTAGAGAATTCCACTTGTCGCCAAAGTCGCCAACTTTGTCGCCAAGTCGCCAAAATGGTTGCCAAATTTATCGCCAAGGTCGCCAAGTTTGTCGCCAAGATTAGCATCTCAGGGAAACGAATTTATAGCTTTGTAACAATATGAAACAGTACTCAGTATCCAAATTACTAACAATTTGTCGACCAGCATAGGTGAAAGTTTTCAGTCCATAAACAAAAAATATAAAACACACACAAGTTAATGGCCAGAGCCATGCAATTTAGCATTCGGCTGTTGTAGCTTAATGTTTGAACCTACACTATGCTTCCTCTTCTTGGAGGAATTTTTCCATAAATGTATCAATGTTTAAAGACAGTTAATAATTCCGTAAATGTGACAGATTTTTTAAATTTTCCTTACTGATGATTGTGCATATACATAAAAAATTACTAGAGCGCATCACCTATATACTTCTAGATTTAAGGCTAAATATTTGTTTAAATGATTTCAATAGTTAACCAATAGTTCACTAATCATTCCAGAACCAATTCGTGGGCCCAAATTCTCCAATCGTTGATCCATTGTTGGACGGTCCTATATGTAGGATTAATTCATGAGTTGGCTAACATTTCAATGGTGAAATTTTCTTGCATATGCAGAATGTTTTCGTGATATTTGCACGATTCTGCAATACCCATTCCTGTTGTGATTAGAGAACGGGGAATTTTAAGTAAATAGAAAATAATTATAATTTATATCTAATATAATATAACTAATAAACACAATGTATTGTCAAATCAAAAATTATCTCAATTTAGTACATGGGTGATTCTCTCTCTGCAAATAGGCCATTTTCACATTGGAAATGGAAGAAAAAAAAACATTTCAGAAGTTTCTAATTTTTTGTAGCAAAATACGAAAAAAGGTACTTAATTGAAAAAAATAGTGGTCCTGCTTAATAACATGAAATACTATTATTATTTTATTTATTATTAGAATGAGGGAATGATCACAGTGAGGGAATGACAATTTTTATGAAAAACATATTTTAAATGATAATTTTAACAAAATTTTTGTCCAGAAAATTTACATCTGCTTTCTCTGCTATCTCAAGTCACAGGAGGGTTGAGTTTTTTTAACATATTGGGTATGACTCTTTTACAAAACTCTTTCGTAAGCTCTCTCACAAGTTCTTATACTGGCATTTCTAAACTTGTTTTTTCTAGCTTCCTTGCTGATTTTTCTTTTTTCGTAAGTGTAAATAAACGTTCTTCCCACCTATGATAACTATTATAAAAGAATACATCAATGTAAATTTTAATAAATTTATAAAGATATTTAAATTCTGTACAGTATGTTACTTAATAAAAATTTAAATAATTTAATCATTTAATTGTGATATTAAACAAATTTCCACACATTAAATTATATTACAACAAAACAATTACATTGGTTTGTTGTTTACATACATTAGTTTTACATTAAATTTAAACTTGATACTAATATTAGTCCTTTATTCAAAACTTTTTTGTCTTCTAATATTTGGCCCAAACATAATATTCGGCTATCGAAGCTTTGACGTCGGATATATTCTTCAAATTAGATCGAAGGATAGTTTTTTCCGAATCTGCTCATATATCTTCATTTTCGAAAGAAGAAGAAAGTTCTGAATTTTGAAGAGCCATAGTAGTCAACGCAGAGAACAAGTAGTCGAAAACAACGAAGTGGAAGAAGCGGCCGGCAATAAAACGCTCAAATTTCGGTTTTCAAGGGCTCTCGCATTCGCTCGTCCAATCGGATTCGTCGTAGTATAATATCGGACTGAACTGGAATAGGGAATGTTTATATGCCTCCCCGACAGGGGGCACGACCTGCTGTACGGTGGGACGCGTCCATCTAAACCGATCATAAAGAGTCACAATGACTCTAGGCACGGGGACGTGTTGGTGGTGTAATGTACGGTGGGACGAGTGTAATGAAATGGGTCTCAATTTTTCGCCAGATTATTATTTATCAACTACAGTCGAATACCCCGTACTAAAATTTTCCCCGACGGGATACAAAATTTTTCCCCGATGGGGGGGCTGGCCCCTCGGTCCCCCCTCTGGCGCCACCCCTGGAAAGGATGTCTCATTTCCTTGCCTCTAGAGGCCAACAAAAATCATACGGAAAAAAATGAACTTTCAAATGATTTCTCGGTTCATGAATTTCGAACTTTCGCCACTATTATTCACAACAGGCGATTTAGTCTAGAAACCTCCTTCTTCAAGCTTCTATGCCATGCCATTGGGAGTACCAGGCCCACGTACACGGTGGTTTCTCAGTTCGAACCCAGTATTATCCGATCTGGAAGCCGTGAATCAGCCACTAGGCCTGGAGCAAAAGGAAGATAGACAATTCCTGTTTCAGATTACGCAGGCATACGTTTCTTATTCCACACCATTTTAGTTAGTTCTTCGGGTACTGAAATAACGCTATTTCAACTATAACACTTTATGCAATGCTTAACGATTCCCTCCTTCCTAAATGCTTTCAATGTGAAACACGAATAAGGTATCTTATTACAGCTTTCTAAGAAACAGAATTGATTGTCAGCTTAAGATTAAAGCAAGAATTCTTATATACTTTTTCTGGAAACACATCCAAGTATGTCTTTTATGTCTTTGATATGTTTTGACAAATACATCGAATTACTGTATTTTTAACTTATAATTAAGTCATTCATTTACGCAATTATTTGATAAAAAATCATGTGGAATCTATAAAAACTAATTCCTAAAAGGGGATTCCAGAAATAACAAATTAAATAGTATTTTAAACTGAACTGTCAAAGCCCGGTTGGTTTGATAATTTTTTTTATTTTTATTTATATATATATATATATATATATATATTACATTTTGAATTTATATAGCTAACAATCAACATTGAAAAAAAGTTGAGAGAAATTGCTGTGCTTTGATATAATTGATGCATATTTATTAAAATTGTTTTATGTGGTCTGCTTTTTTCTCACCTCCGATCGAGCCTCTAAACAGGCAGTCAAATGGTAGGAGGTGGGGATGCGCGGTGGGAGACTGCGCATGTCTCTATCCATAACCTCAACTTCTGTCGACGCCAGCTGGTCAGTTTGAACTGAGCTGTCGTCACGTAAACATGGCTGGTAGAATTGATGCTCCCGCCAAGTGCGAATTGCGTAGTATTATTCGCTTTCTTTAAACAGAAGGTTGGTTTGTGGAAAACTATCAATGCAGCAGTTTCTTATTAGACTTTACGACAACTGTGAAGGACCATTCTGATTTCTGGGGTTGTACTCATTCATGACGAAAACCGCCCTCACAATGCTGTTGTAACCCAGCAGCTTCTGGAGCAGTTTAAATGGTATGTGTCTGATCACCCAACGTAGAGCCCCGACTTAGCGACGAGTGATTTTCATCTCTTCCCTGAACTGGCTAGGTGTTAGATTGCAAATATTGCATCAACATCGTTTTTGGGTTTTGTCAGTATTTTTAATTAATTTAATTCTTCGCCACTAAAGTTTCTTTCTTTTCTTGTGGCAACTTTGGCAAATTTTGAAATTCAAACGTTAATTTTAGCCGTTTCATTTAATTTCTAAATTTTACTTAATTATTTACTTTGTTTTCGATTCAATTATTATTTGTCTTAACTTTTGTTGTTGTTTCCATTAAGGTTTCAACTTTATTAATTTTTAAATTCAAATTTTGCAACGGGATTATTTCTTCGCCATCTTGGTTCGCGTAGGTTTTTGGCGCTATGAGGTCTTGGGCGTCTGTATCTGGAATCGTTTTCCGTTACTTTTTGAATTCTTTGTGTGATGGGGTAAGCGAGTGGTTGGTGTTGTTCCAGCTGCGGGCCCCCAGGGCCGGTTGGGCCTGGGGTCCTGTCTTGTCTTGCCTCTGCGTTAATTTTTCCGTTAATATTTTTTGTATTTTTGAGTCTGAAGCTGAAGATTCTTATTATTCTTCATTGGTATTCCTAAAAAGATGCAGTTTGAAAAAACACAGTGATGTATGGTCTGAAAGACGAGATGAAGTTTTTTTCTACAACACTATGCCTGAACAATCTGTGAATTAAGGTGCTGTGTGTGAAAGAAAGCATTTCTTTCTTCTTCATTAAAAAATGATCTCTGCTACATGGTGGCGTGAACGCTGATTTTCATCAATGTTACAGAGTTATAAATGATCATCACCTTTTACAAGATCTGCAATATGAGTAATACCTTCAGCATTTTTATTCTTCATCGTAATAGTGTGTACTCTTAATCACAGAGATCGTGATCATCTTTTAAACGTCTATTCCTGCTCAACGTTTTTTTTTCCCATCTTCAGTTTTTCCGATTTTTGAATGAATGATACAAGTCTAAAAAAATGGCCGAAGAAAATGCGAAAATGTGCAAGTTCCATACTTCAAAATATCATTGTTAAGTGAATATAAAGAAAATTCACTTATGTAATAGAATTCATCAATTCAAGAAGTGTTTGTTAATAATGATCATTACATCTCTATCAAATTTAGGTTGTTTTTTTTTACTTTGTGTTCTGAAATATAATTCTTAGGTTTGCAGTGCTAATGTGTAGCTACAATTTTTATTTTTTGTTTTGTTTGATAAATGTTCACTCCTGTGCATCAATTTTTATGCATATATCTAATTTTTTGTGGCAGTAATTAATTTCAATATTAGTAATTGTTAAATAAAAAATTATTTAAATTTAAATAAAATTGTTTTTGTTTAATTATTTTTTAGCATTGTACTACCACTATATGCGAATTGACTTTTAATTAAGTAGCTAGGGTTTTCAGGTCAGCAAAGGTAGGTGATATATCAGTATTGCTAGAGTTGCTTATTATTGTGTTATTTAATTTAGTACCCAGAATTAATTAATTGTTCAATATATATTATAATTTAAATTTTATTTCTGGGCATCTACCTTGCTTCGATGTTTTTATAAATATCCTAGCTACCCCATTCAATATTTAATGCCCTTAATATTTGGGTCCCCCAATATTATTTTTAAATTAACACTAGGAGGCCAAAGTTTCCAAAGAAATGAGGAGATTCAAAGCAACGTCAAGGCCCATCTCACATCACTGGCGGGGACGTTCTTCGAAGAGGGGATCGGAAGCCTGGTCCACCGATATGACAAACGCCTGAATCTTCAAGGCGATTATCTCGAAAAGTAACCATGTTTGAGCATAACTTTTGATAATAAATTCATTTTGTTCTCTACTCTTCTTTTTTTATGGTCCATCGGATGTTGGGGAAAAAAGAAAAATGGTCCTCGTATATTCTTCTTAATATTTCGAAGTATTTAAGAATTTCACTTGAAACCTACAAACAGGCCTAAATGGTGAGTAAAATCGACAAACGAATCACTGTAACGGCAGGCAATGGAGTATAAACTTCAATCCAGGAAGTTCTAAAGCACGGGGCGCGAAACCACGAATGCAGTTTCCAGGTATTGTATTGGATAAAATCCAGTAAATAATTATAAAATGCAAAAATTCAGAAGCAATGAAATAATTCATTGTTAAAATTTTTTCGAAAAGGCGTAAGGAAACAAATAATTTAGTTTGCTATCACTTAACTAGTTTTCCATCCATCTGATTCATCGACATTTGTTCTGACGGAACTGCCCAACACTTCTTTGAGATGCTGGCTTATTTTGTCTGATCCAGGACGTATAGTCACTTAACAGCTCCTCCCCCCTCCGACTTCCCAAACTATGTCCAGATTGGGGCGCAAATCTCTACCTTGGTCCATAGCTGAGAGGTTGTTACAAAATATGGTGACCTTGTAAGCTCTAGGTTTAGAACACAAAGATTTTAAAAATTTGTAAAAATTAATATAAACGGTGGACAGGACTTATATTAATATTAATAATTAAGGTAATTTTCTGCGCCTTAACATAGCTAAAAATTGTTTTTCTGAGTTTATTTCGTGAGTTCTTATGGAAAAACTGCGAAAAAAACCCATGAAAACTGAAATAAATTTTTAAATAATCCAAAACTGTAAATAGTGGCCACAGAATGCACACTTTTGATGTATAAAACATACCTGTGCCAAATTTGGTAGCTCTAGGTCCAAGAGTCTGTTCATGAGAGCGTCCATAGACAGATACATAGACTTTCATTTTTATTATTATCAGAGATTAGTATGTGTAATAACTGTGTACTCCAGCCATCAATAAATTCACTTTTTTTCAAACTAGTTTATTAATTCTACGATATACGATTAAATAGGAGATATATACATATGTACAATTAGGATTCACTTTCAAGATAACTCATAATTCCTAAGTCGGTGTTCACCTCAAGAACTCCTACAGAAACGTGCACACTCTGTGCAGAGACACAATACCATTAAAGACGTCTACCACCTATAAGGTCACTTCTCATTGGCTCTCAGCTTCACGTGACTTGGCTTGCTTTTGAATGATGTCATGAAATGAAACAGTACTTACCAATACTGAAGGCTCGTCCTTCATATTTGTTTCATTCTAAAAATGTATTCATCATTTTCTTGAGAAACATCTAAATAATCATAATTAGAAGGTAGTTTTAATTTCTTCATGATGCGATAACAGAGGACAAAATAATAATTAAAATCTTGCGTAAGCGCGGTGCTATGACATCATTAAGAAGCAAGCCAAGTCACGTGACGGTGAGAGCTAATGAGAAGCGATCCTCATTTCCTACTATGTAGGATCCGTAAATATGCTCTACCACCTCGCTCCCGCGCAACTGTTCTTCTACTCTTCACTTCACCTCCTTCTGCTGAGATCCGGAACAGTTGCTTGGAGGTTAGTGGCACGACAGTATGCTTGTCGCAAATTTCGTTGCCTCTTGCTAGCAATGCAACGTTCAAGAGAAGGTCATTTAATGTTAATTACGCACTTTTATTTAACCCTTAAATGCCCAGTGTTGCCTTTAAGCAGCATACCCAATTTTGTCATATAAAATCTTAAGAATAAGGGGTCTATTCTGGTACCCCCGGTTGAGTTGGGAGTTGGCCAATTCCGCAATGTCAACGAACCCAACTCAACCTGGGTACCAGAATAGACCCCTAAGACTGAAGCTCTATTGCCTGTTGCTGCCAATTGAATACATACTGAAAATGTTATGAAATCAATTTACAGACGGCAGCCTGAGTGATGATGAAAAAGTAAAAATAAATGTATGTTTTCAACTTGAGGCTGCATCTTTTTTGCGTTGTGTGTACGCTTGAGAATACCATATTTTATTCTACAATGTTTAACAAAATTCCTTGTCCATATTATCAGTTCTTAAAATTCCTCTGTGTTTAATATTACAGAATTTTATCAGGGAAATTTTTTTCTCAATTAAAATCTAGTGTTGTTAATGGATAACAAACTGTTTTTTAGCCGTAAACTATACTTAATACAAAATAGGATTTTTTTACGTATTTTCCAATGTTTTATTCAAGAAATGAATGTCAAAAAGAATTTTAAAATCAATTTTTAAAAAATCGGGCATTTAAGGGTAACTTTACACGCTTAATGTTTGTAAAGATGGAATTTTGTAACGATTTTTCACTCACTTCTTGATGTGCTAGAGTTTAAATTTTTTCCACTAGCTTGCTCACGATGACGACACACTATTTTAATATTTTCAAAATTTAATTTTCAATTAATTTATTGATTTAATTAAAATTTGCTTCCATACGAGTGGCGCCATCTAGTAGTGAATTTGAGAAAAATTGACTACAAGATTCCATAATATTTATAATGATGAATTATAAATTAAAGATTAAGAAGTAGAAAATAATTATAATAAAACAATTAATTTTTATTACACTAATAAAAGTGTTCTTTTAAAGATTTTTTTCAGTTTATTTGCTTACTTTATACTTACTAGATGGCAACGTGCTAAAATGGATAATCACCATCTTATACTCCACTCCACTATTGATGCATAGACCAGAAATGAAGTGGACTCAATCCAGCAGTCTTATATTTCAAAAGCATATTTACGAATCCTACTATGGTTTGGATTGAGGTCGCTTTTCATTGGTTCTCAGCGTCACGTGACTTCGCTTGCTTCTGAATGATGTCATAGGAGCGCGCTTAGTTTGGATTTCGATTTTTGTCTTAGCTATTGTATCATAGAAAAACCAAAATTATCTTTTAATTACGATTATTTGGATATTTCTAAAGGGAATGATGAATTCAAGATAAAGATAATTTTGGTTTCTCCATGGTACAATAGCTAAGACAAAAATCGAAATCCAAACTAAGCGCGCTCCTATGACATCATTCATAAGCAAGCGAAGTCACGTGACGCTGAGAGCCAATGAAAAGCGACCTCAATCCAAACCATAGTAGGATCCGTAAATATGCCTTTCAAAAGCACTATTTTATTCAGGCGTCAGAGAAGCATGATTGGAAGTACAATCTGTGGAGTTCATCACGGAAAAGCGAACAGAATTCTACACATTTTTACACACAGAATGGTTCTGGATATAGTATTTGTCGTGCGGTACGAGAAAAATACTCGAATCAGCATGTTCTGTTGTGGCTGGTTTTTTGCTTAATTTCTTAAAAGTGCAACTAAATAGAAGGATCGATTCGTATTTTTTTATTCTTCTTCTTCAATGGTCATGAATGGATCTTTAAAATAATTTTGCCGGATATACTAAAAATATGGAAAAGTCACGGCGTTGAAGACAGCAAAAGTAAAAACTAAAATAAATATAATTCAGAATTCTACACTCTCCTTTCTTAGAAGCATAACTTATATGTATTTCTTTCGATTTTTTTTCATATTTCAGTTTCAAATTAAATAAATCGAAACATAAATTATAAATATCAAGACATGGCAAGTATATTTTTCAGTCATTACTTGTTCTTATTTCCTTTCCCATTGCGCTTTCATACGTATGCTAAAGGCGGCAAATGCAGAACACTCAGCAACAATCTATTGCTAAATTCAACCAAATTAAGATGCATAATATTACGCGATTGAAACATCAATTTTTCTCCTTGCATTGAGCAAGCTAATTTAACCACTCCGTTCCTTATTCCTAATGTCTTTACTGGTTTACTTCTTTCATTAAATAGCTCATTGGTATTAATTTGTAAACTGATATTCAAGTTCATTGGACGGTGTTCGGTGACAATTTCCCTGAAATGACGAACCTCTTAAGTGACAGAAGAGTTATTTTCAGATGATTCAAATTTATTTAATGGGTACATCTTTCAACATCAACTACGTTTGCGTATATTAAATTCCACGAAGGTATCAAACTTCTTTCTTGTGAAATTGATTGTTACATGAAACGTCATAATTGGGTATTCCACAACTGAGAATACAACATATTTTGAAAACCCTTGAACAATAATCCTCTGCATTCGTTGGAAATTATTGAAATGAACCTCAATAATTATTGAAATGAACGACAATGTCAATTAATATTTTACGAACAACTATGCATAGCTATTGTGTTTATCGCTTGAGTAATATTATAAGTAATTTGTTATAATTTCTTAATTAAAACGGAAACTATATTGGAGTATTTATTCATTGTGCAACTATCTCTTGTACCCATTTACTCTGCATTTGACACTTGACTCTGCACATACATGTAAAGTCATAATTTTTAGGCTAGAAGTGTTCTAATTTCTATATTGTACTCATTTTATTTCTGTTTCTCCAGTTTCTTCAATTAGAAATTTTCCATATTTCAACTACAGTGAAACCTCGCATAACGAGCAAAATAAATTGTAAAAAAATGACTCGCTTAATGAGCGACGTTTCGCATAGCGAGTGACGAGGAGAGGGAAATTCCCGGATTTTGCCCCTGTTACTGTCATATCCATGGAGCTTTTATTTTCCTTTAATTCTTATCAAACTAAGTGTCTAGTACTTGTGCGTACACTTTTTACTGTAACCTGTTTTAACTGTTAACCGAATGAGATATTTTGTTTTGATTTCTTTTCTAGCAATAAACTTTTTGAATGGAACGAATGACTTTGGCGATTTTCATTTTTTGATTCCAGTAATATTTAAGGCCATGGTTTTTTAAGAACTATTTTTCTGCCATGCATTTACAGTTGTTGATACGCTACATACCAAATGATGTGACATATTTGAATGACGTAACGAGTTGACTGACGTATTTGAGTCAATGACCGTAATTGACTTATTTCTTTTAATAAGGATAACAGAACAGGTACATCAGTCCGTGTTTAGCACTCATTCTGCTTTTTATTTCTGAAAATCCTATCCTCATTCCATTCTGGTTGATTCTGCATAAAAGATAAGATGAGTCAGCCTCTTTAACGATCTTATATATAATTTTCTTTGAATAAACGTTATAAATGTGGGTGATGGGATGGCCGACTAAACACTACTTATTTTCATTTAAATATTTAATGATGATTTAAAATAACAGTTAGATGACTAATTAAGATGAAATAATTAACTATTTACAGAAGATCAACACAAAGAAATTATAGCTGCAGGGTTACACAGATTCTCGTCGTTATAATCGTCTTTTGGAGTAAGCGTCATTTTCCAACATCGCGTCTCGATGTCAGAGCGTCTACTGACGAATTCTGGCCAGATCCGCTAGAGGCGCCACTCAATTGGCGGGAGTGAAGGGAGCTGCCGTTAGTCTGGCACCAAATAAATAAAATTTTTTCAGTATTTTTTTCGCCATGGAACTCATTGTCGTATTTTAAATTGATTTCTATGGGAAAAATTGCTTCGCATAACGAGTAAGCTTCTGGAACAAATTATGCTCGTTATGCGAGGTTTCATTGTATATCAAATCAAAAGCTTTTAAGATTTCCCATGTCCATTTTAAATGGACACTAAAAATGTACCTCATTGTCCTATCAAGACACAAAATGGGAAAGGGTCGAATTGCCCTTCGCAGTTTATGGTAAAAACTTGTGGAGTGCATTCTTACAGCAAATTTATCAATTTAACAAATTCTCAAAACGAAGCTCGCAAAGAAAAACAGGCTACACGCTCTCGGAAAACCAAAACAAAGCAGGAAGATGAATGTAGAATAGGGAAATTGGGCCTAGAAAAAGATTTATTACGGCGTGCGTACATTATGATACAATGAAGATATTAATTAAGAGGCGTGAAAGAACAACTAAAATATGCCGCGAAAAGAATTCCATTTCTAGTGAAAAGAAGTGCTATTTCAGTAAACATGCAAAATACTTCTAATTTCTGATGAATTTTAATAACAGATATAGTTGTCAATCAAAGTTTCTTAATAATTGAAAATAATCTACGATATATTTCACTGCATGAAATTTTTCAATTTAATAAAGCAAATTACTTTTTTCTGCATAAATTGATAGCATAAAATGTTGTTTTATTTATTTGTTTGTTTTGTAAATTAAGTTAAAAATACACGATGGGAACAGCAGAGGAAAGAAACTAAATACTCATTTGTTATCTTAAACCATCGTTCATTAAATGTGGGAATAAAGTTCTCTAAAATTTTTAAGTGCTTGATTAGCATAACAGAATTTCTACATTCAAATTCTAACTAATTTCCAAAGACGGTGAAGTACGTTTTTTGCTTTAATTTCATTGAAATCTTCTTTATTACTTTACTTGTAGTTGATGAGCTTTATTCAAAAAATTTCGCAGTACTTCGGTTTTCAGAATTTTCCTTTAAAGAAATCAATTCGACTTCTGAAAGAGGTTCTAGGAGGTGTAAGAACTTTTCTTAGATATTCCATTTTGTGCTTTTGGTTCGTTTACATTAACGTCTGGCGCCTTTTTCTCTTTTGAATAAATACAATCACTCATTTTATGTTTCAAAACTCAAAAACTTAATTTTTTATAAGGTTATTTAATTGCTAAGGCCAATATATTTTTTCGGGAAAAACAAATATGTAGCCTTTTAACCGAAGCGTTTTTTTTTTTTTTTAAGGTATGATATGGTAGGAGATAATACTATTCGTTGCAATAATTTGCAATCTCGAATATACTTCCTGTATTACCAAACATTTTTCATTTTTCTACATACAATAAAGTTTTTTAAATTTTGAAATCGTTTCTAAAATATGTAAACATTCTGTAGTACAGGTAAAAGAAATAAATTCACGAAACATGTAGTGCAAACTTCGAATATATACATATATAAAAGCTTATGTTTTGTAGATGACTTATTCAGATAAATATTTTTCAAAAATTATATTCTGTTTAAACTGCACAGGATTTATTGTAATTCCGAATACAAGCCAAAACTCAGCCTTAAAAAAGCATGTACGTTATTTTCAACATTATCATACAGCGGAACTTGGCTAATTCGAAAGTTTTGAATTTGACTTCGTCGGCAATTCAAATTTTTCTCTGGTCCCTTGAATTTTCTATTTACATAATGTGCTAAAATATCATCTCTAACTCGAATTTTATTTTGGTTAATTCGAAGTCGAGACTAAAAATTGTTTTTATTTCTGAAGTGTCTTCATTAATTAAATTCGTTATACTTTGAGCCCGCAGTGACCAGAGGCAAAGAATTTTTTAAATCCCTTACAGATATAAAATGTCCCACTGGGGTGGGGCACAACGAGTACGATGATGAGAAGCCACCGGATAAGTAAGCGGGGTCTCTCTTCTCTGGTGAGTACAATAATAGTTGGGGCTTTCTTCCTGCCGGTGATAGTGTGTGCCTCCTACGCGAGAGATCGGGCCATGGCCGATGATGGCTACTGCAGCGACCGTCACTCAGATGCACAGAACGGCTTCGCGCCAGGCCGGGGTGATTTAGATAAGAATTACAGCTGTACAATGTATTCAATCAAGAAATTTCTCACTTCTTTAACAAAAGCTTTGAGCACGGTATATGTGAATTGTACTGTTGGTGTTGAAGTTTTGTTGTACAATTATTGAATTCAAAGTGCTTTACATTGATTATTAATTAAAACTACTTATTTATTAATTTAAATCATTATTTAAAAAATTATTTTTAAATTCAATTATTATCACTTTATTGTTAAAATTACTCATTGTTTATTTATTAATTATGCCTTATTTAATAAAATTGGTAAATATTAAAAATAAATCGTTACTGCCATTTTAAGCTCAAAAATTGTCGTTTTCTATTGCCTAGTTATGTTCAGTTTGCTTTTAGAGCCAAGTTTTCTTAATTCGAATTTTTGGACAAATCGTACTTTTATCGTGGTTACGTCAGCTTCGAAATAGCCGAGTTCCGATGAACTTTGTATCGTAAAGAGTTACGTTTACATTTCTATAATTATTCAACCTTAAATTGAGCCCTTAAGAGTTATTCTGCAGAAATCAATTATTGTTTAATCGTCATCTTCAACGAGAAAAATTATTATCGTAAAATTTGGTATCCATATCACGGAACATGATCCCCTAGACTTCAGGGTATTTAGCTGCCACAAAATCGAATAGGAAATTTAACATGGCATGATACTTTGATATTTAGCTGGGATCAGTTGCAAGTGAAAGTATCTATTCAAGCGAAAAGATGAAGACATCATATTTTTAAAGTCAATTTAACCGTACTTTTGGAACAATTAATCATTAGTTTTAGTTCGATAGCCTTAATTCTCGATCGATGAAAGTTTAGGTTGTGGTCGCATAGACATAACATGTTCATGATGTTGTATCCAAGATAAAAGTTCACATAGATCTTTATTTCTTTTTACAGTTCATTTAGCTCAGAAAAGTTTCTTTAATTCTATAAGGATAGGGCATTTAAGCGAGTTTTATTTAAATAATTAAACTTATTTTACATTTACATTTCTATTTCAGTTCTTGAAAATAAGTCAAATATTAAGAGAAAGTATGTTTACAATCAACTGAAATCAGTGGTTTTTTTAAATGGTTTTATTCATTGAACTGAAATGTAGCTCAACTTTAAACTTTTTAAATGCTATAAAATTGCACTTAGAAATATGAATGAAAGCAATATTTAAGGATGAATTAAAGTAATTATTATGCATACATAATATATTTTTATAACATTTTCACATAATTATCCCATCCTAAAATTCTGTAATTATAAAGAGAAAAACGAAATAAAAATTCTGTAGAAAACTTCAAAATAATAGATACTGAAATTAATTCGCAAATATGGTTTATGCGCAAATACGTTTTTTACACTAAAAAATCCTCTGTTTTCTAAATCGAAAGAGGAGGTGAAAGTGACATGGAAGAAAAACTGATTTTTGTAATTTTAAAATGATTATTTCAGACACCCTTTAAGAAAACTTAATTTTACTTGAATGGAGCAAAAATTTTAATAATCTCAACAAACTAGTAATCCTTTAAAAATTTATGTATTGGAATTCTTGTAAAATGAGATTACTACTAGCTTTTTTGTGATAATGGTATGCATAGTTAACTATGTTGGAAAATAACAGAAAAATTAAGGTGAAATCTTCAATGATTATATGCAATAACAAAAGTTCTAAATAGTTAACAATAAAAATATAAGTAATTACATTATTTAAAATACAAATAATAATCGACACCAAAAAGAAATAACGAGGAAAATAAGGTTAGGCTTAAAATACTTTCGGCAGCGAAAAATCGGTCCTTTTAAGACCACTGTGTTACTTAGCTCTTTTAACAAATGATGCAGTTTATTCTTTGCTAACCGAAAAATCATTGATTTCTGTTGCACAAATTTTATTGATGCGATTTTAAATGATAAGCGAGCAAATAAAAATGACGATTTTTATTAGAAAAATTTGAACTAAAATCGTTATTTTTCAACCTCGACGCGTTTTGCCCTAACGATATCTTTATGCCAAGAGAAGCTCTATTTATTACCTTGTAAATTACGGCCTTAAACCGTAAAGTTTGATCTGGCGTAAAATACTCTTTTTTCGTAATAGGGTTTCTTTCTTGATTTGAGCAAAAATTGACGCACTGCATTTAATGGCACCCCTTTTAGGTAGTTGCAGTTACCCAGTTCGGACGCATAGCTTATCCAGTGAGGATATGTTGAAACTGCACCTCGAATTCAAGCACTCAAGGGATCTTCAACAAGCGGAATTTACCATAACGTCGCTATCATATCAAAATGCCATATATAAAAAACCGCACACAGCGAAGAATACCTAATTTTTATGTAATATCTGGAACCACTAGCGACATATGGCACTTTGTGATAACATACAACAATTTGAGAGAAGATGTAGCAAACCTATACAAGTGTTTTGCATAAATAAATTGTTTTGGCAAATTTTTAATACATCTTGATACAACAATGACGATAAGACAGTAATGATGATGATTCGTGGGATCAATCATTATCAATTTGATAAATAATCGAAACCGCGAACGAAGGCATATGGGATTTGTACAATAATCACTACATTATACTAACAAACTGCCACAAGTTGCTTCGATAAGAATCAATGAACATGCCAGATAAAATTGATCAAGTTTCTCTGAGCTTATTATCTATTTGATATCAGTGGTGGCTCGTCCATTGGAGTTTAAAAGCGACAATACTCCAGTTATTTCTATAGCTCATTTCGTCTTTTCACTTTCTCGTATGCGTATACAAAGGAAAAAGGAGCTGTAATCATCAAAAACTTCAACTTGGAGAATTTAATGAATTTCCACGTTTTGAACCTCCCTGAGGCGGAAAACCCATTTTTGGAACTATGCCTATCTGTATCTGAACACGATAACTCAAAAATGCAGAAAGGTAGAAGAATGAAATACGGTCGTTACACCAAGACTACAGATTTCTATCAAATTTTGGACGAAATCCATCAATGGGAAATCTGTCTGTCCGGTTGCATATGAGCATAATAACTCAAAAACATAATCATATCCAGTCACTATTATTTGTGAGTCAAGAATTTATGTTATTCCTAGAAACTTATTCCCTTTCATTGGCTTTTCAGTGCTGCAAGACATCTAGCTCTTTTTTTGGCAATCAGCCAAAGGATCTCTCGTTTATTTATTTTCAATTCCACCTAAATTGTTTTCTTTTACTTTCTTTAATCATATTGTTTGAATATTTTTACAGAAAAACTAATTCTGGCTTGATAAGTATTAGTTAAATCGCTTTCTTTATTTCTCTTGTGATAAATCAATAGTTACTCGAGTAGTGATAAATTGCACTCCATAGAAGAAAATAATCGCATCTTAACCATAGTTTCAGGTTTGCGCTCCAGTATTAGCTTTTAACCATATACATGTCGCAGTTTGCCAATGATGGCTGTTGTGCCAAAAAAAAAACCAGTATTAGCTAGGAAGATGACCAAGAATTTAATCATATTTTCAGAATACTCTTATCGACATACACTCCCGAAAATACAGTTTTCATTCAATATACAGGGTGTCCACTGAAGTCCTTCCACCTCACATTAACTTGAGAACGGCGATAACTATTGCCACAAACTTGGTATCTAGGTGCAGTAAAGTGACCATGCGCTTACACGGTGAGATCGGTTACAGTGCCACCTGCCGGCAAACAACAGAGTTAGCGTTCCTATCTCGAAAACGGTACAAGATACGGAAAAAAGTCAATTACAAAATTGTAGAGCGTCTTCAATTTAGTATAAAAAGACACCTTCTGCATATTAATATGCTTATAGCAAGTGCATATCAATGTTCGCATTTTCGAAATTGTGACGTCATAAGACATGAGCAAAAGGAGAAAAGGGGGTATGTATGTGACCCCTCAGCCAACATTGCAGGACCTTAAACGACGCATTACTGACGCTTGTGCCAGCATGTCACCTGATATGCTACAAAATGTGCATCAAGAAATCCAGAAAAGATTTCAGATGTGCATTGTAGCTGACGAAGAGCATTTCGAACACCGAAAATAAAAGTATTTGCTGATAAGTAATTGTTCGTTTTCTTTCTAACGCTTTTCTGGAATAAGAGTGTTGGAAATCGCGACCAAACAAATGCAAGTTTTACACGTTTCGTTCTTAGCATTATTACGCTTAAGGTGTTTTTTCGTACTAAATCAGAGATGCTCTACAATTTTGTAATTGACTTTTTCCCTGTATCTTGTACCGTTTTCGAGAACGCTAACTCCATTGTTTGCCGCCAGGTGACTCTGTAACTGATCTCACCATGTAGAGCATGGTCACTTTAATACCTAGACACCAAGTTTGTTTTAATAGTTGTCGCCGTCCTCAAGTTAATGTGGGGTAGAATGACTTTAGTTGACACACTATATCTTGCTCATTTCGTATTTCTAAAGTGCAGAAAACTTAACAACTGGTACTCAATATAAGAAGTTTAGTTTAATAAAAGTTGAAAAGTATTTTTAACTGTCTTTATGTTAACACCTGAAGGAATATTTTTTACTGCACTGCTCTGTTCTGTATTAACAATCTATTGCTCTTTGATATCTTTTCTATGATTTAATGGTTTTTTTAATGTTCTTTTACGATATGTAGTACGATTATTTTTACGCCATCTTAATATTCATAAAAATTATCTTTATTTTCGAGAATTTCTAGTTATTCGCATGAAACAATAAAATCCTGATTTTTCTCAAATATTGTTAAAATTTTAATTGTTTGTCATAAATATGAGCGTAAGAACGATATTTAATTCATATAAAAATTCAGAAAAATATCTTTTCTCCCAAGTTTCTCTGACTTTCGAAGCTTCTTAACTTCTCAAAAGAAAGTGCTAAATCTTGATTTTGCTCAAATGCTTTTAAAATTTTTATTTGTCAAAATTCTTTAAAATATCAACAACATGAAGTTTTCTTATTTCTTTTCCTTTGGAGAATAGATTTTGGTTTCTAAATTTTAGTTATTTTTTTAATAATTCTTTTTTAATCGGAATATGTATTTTTACTTACATTATCACTTGTTGTTCAGAATCTATCTTACAAAACCAAACCTTATTTTCTTTTCTTAAGGTTCTTATATTATTGAAATAATGTTTGGGGAGTTTTTCAGTTCTGCAGTGTTATCGCAGATTATTTTATTGCATAATAAATTTATACTAACAACTAGTATTCTGCTCTTAAAAGAAAAATAATATCTCAAGTTATTTAACAGAAATTCAGATTATATGAAACTTTGTTACACTTATTAAAGAGTCACGCTCTGTTTTTCGATCAAGAAAATGCGAAAAACAATGTGATTTAAAATATATTTAGAAAATATGTGAAATTTATTTTTATATTTCTACAAAAATAAATTGAAATACGATATATTTTATTCATAACTTACATAGAATTTTTTGAATTAAAAATGTAGAAATTATTACTGTTTTATAATCACAGGAAAACCAACGATGATATTATTTCCACAAATGCAGTGTGAGTGTTTGTGTGTGTGTGTGTGTGTGTGTGTGTGCGTGTGTGTGCGTGCGTGCGCGTGCGCGTGAGTGCGTGTGTGTGTGTGTTTACTAGACAGAGCATGAAAAATTTTAAATATACGATAATAATATAAACTGAAATGGAAAATATTTTTTACTGTTTTCTTCATGAATTACAGTTATTTCTCTTACTCATCTTACAATTTTTCATAAATCATCCTTTTCCTTCTAAAAACGCTGGAAGAGATTTTAAAAAATAGTTATATTTAACTACTTTTATGTATTGAAAACAATAAATAGAGAGAGTCTGCTCTTGGGTGAGGCAGAAAAGACAGACGTTTTTGAAATGGCTAAAACTCACCACCAGGTGAAATGAGAGATGCGCTGTAGGTGGCGGTTAGAAGATGGCGCTGTTCGTGAAGTCTTGCCATTTTTTTCAGTTGAAGCGATGAGGTCGAACGACAGAACACCGCGTTTTTGATTACGACTGTTTCGTCAAGAATAACGAGTCTCTAGGAATGCAGCGTGAGTTTCTACATCATTTCAATATTCTTAGAAATCAAGCTGTTCCCGCTCGTAAAGCCGGCCATTCACTTGAAGTATAGCCATGCCATTTGTCCTAAGCCCGGTTTTTTTCACCCATTTTAATCGAAAAATACAGGCACGTCATTCACTTGTATTTAAAAGGACGCTAACTCTGAACGAAAGTAGGGGGAGCGATATTCTTTCCCTCTTTACAGCTGCTTTTTAATCTCTCTTCAATTTTCCCCAGTCAGTAGATTTTAATTTATGCTACCCTCAAAGCGAGGCTTCAATCTACGTAAGGCATTGTTCTTTTCGCTAGCCTCTTTCAGGGTCCCTCTGAAGCGAGACTTTAAACTCCAGCGTTTATACTCCGATTTCAGTCCAGGCGGAATTCCAACCACCACAAGCCATTTGGCTGATTTCTATAGATTTCTATGGCTTTTTCCTTCTCGCGTTCCAAAATATCCAGTTTATCTGTGAAGTGAATGGCCGGCTTAACACTAACCTACGTTGGGTTTCAGCACTTCGTATATGAGGTAACTAATGAACAAAAGACCGTCGGGGGTTACAAGAACGGTTAGCACCTCTGAAAATGTGGAAAGCGTCAAGACATGCCGTGCTGAGCTGTTCGAGTATAACTGCTCGGAAGTATTCTTCTGAACTTATCCTCAGTAATCGTTCGGTAAGTCGTATTTTGCATATAGACCTGCAATTCCACCCCACAAATTGGCCGTTGTGCAACAGTTGAAGCCCGGGGATTAGCCCAGGGACTGAGCTTCGCACATGAGATGGAAGATGAGGAAACGCCTTCAGAAATGCATCAGTGATAACGAACACCATAAAAATAACATGGGAGATGTTATTTTCCACACTTGATTTTGTAAAATGGGATTTCAGTACAAACTCAGCTATGTCAATAAATTTCTTTTTAAGAAAAAATTAAGGATTTTGTAATTTTTTAAAAAAACGCCCGCCCTTTCTGCCTCACCCTGTATCAGTCTTGTAATATTTAGATTCTCATATTCGTAATATATAGATATTCACATAATAATAGTTATACAAAAAGCGGAACCAATTTTTTTTCTTCAGAAATGCTGATTTCCTATTTAAAGCTATCAATTTTTTCTGAATTCTTTTCGAATACACGCTTTTAACCATCACAACAATTTCCTTGTTACAATTTTTAAAAAAAAATGCGAAAATATATATCGAATGCACCACCTTCAAATTATTAGTGTTCATTTTCTCACATTTGTGAAAATAAAAAACACTAAACAAAAGAAGACCTTATCAAATTAACCAAATTAATACAATAAGTAATTGGAAAGATATATAGTCAGTGGCAAATCCAGGGGGCTATGGGGCTGCACCCCCCAGAGCTAGACCAGAGACCTTTATTTTATTAAAAATCACTATAGCTGTTTTTCCTCAATCTCCCTTTTAAAAAAGTGACAATATTTCTTTCTGGTTTTTGACAGGCTCGAAAATTTTAACACTTTTGTAGTCATTCCGCTCGTATTTGTAGCGCTGACATGGTCAAAAACATTTTTTGGCTAGTTATTTTACTGTGTTTTTTACTAAATTTTCGAAAGTATTGTATTGTTCTTTATGATTCTTATTGTCAGGTGCGCGAAGTCTGTAAAGTTAAAGTGTTTTGGTTTACATAAACCATAAGGTTTGACCATTCGTCACGACGATACAAAATTTTTTATACCTCAGCCCCCAACCCGATCCAAATCCTGGATTCGCCAATGTATATAGTATATTATCACTGAAACCGTGAAATACACATTATTACTGAAACCGTGAAGCACACATTTTGGTCATAAATTATTTTCTTAGATTTCTTGCAATGACTAAAAAAAGAAGAGCAGAAACATGATATAGGTTCAAAAAATATAATGATTGGCGTCCATATAGAAAAATTTTAAAAGAATTCTTCTATCCTCAAATATTATTCAAGTAAATTTTAATATATTAGTACAGTAATTGCGAAATTCATACTTTGATAAATGTATTGATTTCTTTTAAGTTTCAATAAATGAGTTGATTTAACTCTACATTGCGCATTTTTCTTACTTTTTAGAAACATTTATGAAAATCTATCTAACTGAGTGTAAGGAGAACAGGGAAAGTTATCAAGAATTTAATATTGAACTTAATTTTCTAATTAAAATTAATTGATTAAAAATTTATCCTTATTTAGTTAAGATTTTTGATTAAAAAAACTTTTCAACTTCTGTATTTCATTAAATTAATCGAGATTAGTTTTTAAATATCAAAAATGTAAGTGATGCATACATGCGCCAATGTCCTGTTTAATATTATCTTGCCCGTGCATTTTCTTTATTTCGTGCCCTTTACTATGCACTTCATAAGGGAATAAATTACTGACCTTGACAATTAGATATCTAGATATCAGCTATTTTATAAAGGATGTCAATAAGAAGATATAGAAATCTGAAAGAAGATCCATGCTTAATTTTGTCCGTCTCTTGGCAGTCACTCATCCTGTAAAAAATGAGTTCATTCACAGTGTCATGACATCGTATTTAGGAAAGATTTCCGTAATGGTATAGAAATTATGATATTTTGAAATTGGCAGTTTCAAATCTTCTTTATTGACCTGAATAAAATGGAGATTTTCTGTCTGCTGCATAGATTCTACTGCAAAGATTTCGGTAGAGAGCTCATTGCAAACTTTATTTGAAAGCTTGATTCAAGTTTCACGTGATATCTTAAGGCAAAATAGTCTAAAGTATCCGCGACAAAATAAAACAACATCTATCAAACTGTTAAGTTTATCGAAAGACTCAAAATAAACTTAAGCTGAACATTTTTTTAAAAACAAAAATAATTTAATTCACAAAAGTCACACATAAAAAAAGTAAGAAAAACTCTAAAGTAACATAAAAAATAAATTTTATATTTTATTTTTAATGGAAAGTACTTAATTCAAAATTAAGTCCACTTCATTACAATTTCCTTAATAAAAAGTCGTTCCAACTTAAGTGCAGAAATGAAATAAGTGTATTATTTAATTAATTATCACAATATTCAAAATTAAATAAATAAAGGCGGAAGTGCGCATGATACAAATATTCATCTCTGCTCCGTAAATGGTTAACACCCGATTGAGAAGTCAAAGGAATTTTATTCCCTTGGAATGATGATTACTGTAAAAATTTAAAGATATTATGAAACTACAAAACTTGTATTTCAAATAAATTCAAAAGATTTGCCAAATCCAATGAAAACAGAAATTTCATCTTTTATGAAGATTAAAAGCAATTAAAAATTAAATGAGCAGTTTTATCTTTTCATAAGAACGAAAGAAGAGTTGTTTATTAATCAAACAATCACAATGAGTTAAAGAGTTAAAGTTACAGAAATCTTACTCTGATTAACCTCCCATAATTTATTTTATTTAAACATCTCAAGACCTATAAATGTCATCGTAAATTGAGTCAGTGGCGAATCCAGGGGGGCTATCGGGCTGCAGCCCCCCCCCAGATCTAAACCAAAATTCTTGATTTTATTTAAAATCAATACAACTGTTTGTTCTTAATTTTCATTAAAAAAATAATAAAATCGTGACAACATTGCTCTCTGGCTTGACAGGCTCGAACATTTTCCTACTTTTCTAGTCATTCCACTTGTACTTGTAGAGTTGACGCGGTCGAAAACATTTTTGGCTAGTTATTTCATTGTATTTTTTATTAAATTATCGAAACGATTGTTGTGTTCTTTTTGATTCTTATTTTCAGGTCAGTCAAGTCTGTAAAGTTAAAGTGTTTTGGTTTACATAAGCCATGAGGTTTGACATTCGTCACTACGATACAAAATTTTTATGACCTCAGCCCCCCCCCCCCCAGACCTGAATCCTGGATTCGCCACTGAATTGAGTATATTAAATAGTTAAGCTCTTTACATGCAATGATTGTGTAAAGACAAAGACTCTCAAATACAAAAATGAAGATTATGAAAATTCTGTACGAGAGCACAATCCTTCATGCTGCACGTATATATTCTTCTTTTTACGACATGAGTCAACTCTCATCTGGCATTCGGTGTTGTAATTCAAGCCATCACTTCCACATACAGGGTTGTAATGTTCCTTACAATTTGTTGGACATCGACATACCGCTCGACGGTTTTCTTCAAAACAATCGCCATTAAATTTGCAGTTTTTCTTCTCACAAGGTTCTGAAATATACAAAAAAAGCATTAATATTTAAACAGGGCAAAATGAAAAAGATTTTTTTCGGGCAAACTTCGAAGAATATCTAAATTTAAAGTATTTCGTGTTTTCATTCAATTTTTTTTTTTTTTTACCTCAGAAAGCAGAATAAATATCATACATGAAATTCCAAATTGCAACCAGATAAATGAGATATAAAATTAAGAACTTTGATTAAATTTAATAAATTTTAAAAGAAAATATAAAAGTTTCGAAAGGTAAGATAACAATATCAATATCAAATCATATTGAATTTTAGAGCTTAAAAACAATCAACAAAAAAAAATAGAATACATTTAAAAAAGAATCTTAACTAAAAAATTATACTAGAACAACATAAAAAAAACTAAAATTAGTTTTATTTATAAATAATACAATTTATAGAGTAAAATTTAGAAAAAATGAATACAATGTTTAAGTAGCGCGCAATTGCAGCAACAAAACAAAAAACAGAGAACAATGGAAATGAAGGTCATACAAAAGAAAGCCAAAAAATAAAAATAAACTCAGAGTTAAACGAAAATAACCAAAAACAAACAAGGAATCCATTCTAGTCCACTTTTTCAAGGGCTAAGAACTATTTGAAATGGACTCAAAATAATAATTGGGAAATTTTTCTGCAAGAAGCTAGCATTACGGCAAACATAGCTTCTCATAGCCCTAATAGCCCTAATTTTACTTGTCGCTCACATGCGTCATGTCTAAAGAAAAACTTTACAGCATTTGTTTAATCTTCTGACCATATTTTACTGATATACGCAAATTTTCTTAAAAGGTAAAATCGTCAACTCAATTATTTCTTGCATAGTTTTCCACAAAGTTGAAAGAATTAGGTCTAAACTGTCAAATGTGGACATGAATGCCTTAGTAATACCATGAAACTTCACTAAATTTCCATAAACTCTTTATTTCCAGAAGGGGACGATAGATGCGAGTATGATCTTGTAAATTTCAGAATCTTAAATTTATTTCAGACATCTTCTCCCAAATCCTTTTAGTCAAAATAGGTTACATAAAAGTGCACGTTTACATCGAAGGAATTACTTTACTTTCAGTTCATTCCTATGCTTTTGAAAAACATGATGAATATAGGTAGTAGAACTTTGAAGAAATGTTTTAAGAAACTGTAGAAATATTTTCCTATGAAAAGACAGAAAGTACCGAGATTAACATTTAGGATCCCCAATCTGAAATTTTACGAAATGCGTAATACAAAGTTATGTTACTAAAAGGAAAATTTTGCTCTCAAAATATATGGTTAAAAATCAAAACGGAATGATGATATGATTCTTTGAAACGAAACGCCTTGCCTAGGTTTAAGCGTGCCTATGTGTATACATGTGCATGTGTGGGATTTTTAAACACTTTTATTTAACTTGACTTGTTTCACGTTTGCAATTCATATCGAAATTACCCCGACCTAGCCGAAGCTGTCCGGTGTATCTGAGTGAGGGCCACTGCAATAGCTCCAGTGCCGAGGCCGGAGTCCTAATGGCCATCACCGGCCACGGCCCGACCCTTCCCGTAGGAGGCACGCACTGTCACCGGCAGAGGGCAAGCCCCAACCATTATTGTACTCACTAGCGAAGCGAGACACCGCTCGTGGTGCCCCCCGCCAATGGGACGTTTCACGTTTGTAAAGATGGAATTTGGCAATCGATTTTTCACTCACTTCCTGACGTGCTAGAGTTTTGAAATTTTTTGCACATTTGTGTATTATCAGTGACAATACATACATACAATACACAATACTTACATTTTGCTCTCATGCCAATGGCACCATCTGGCAGTAAATTTGAGAAAAAATTGATTTCAAGATTCCATAATATTTATAATTATGAATTATAAAATAAAGGCAAGGAACTAGAAAATAGTTAAATTTAAACGAATCTACCTTTTAGTTTACTAATAAAAGTTGTTTCTTTTTAAGAAATATTATTATCAAATTTATTCTTGTTAAGGTTGAAACATTCCGATATAATCTAATTCAGTGTATGCAATTACCACACCATTTTAAACATTTGCGCCCAAACCATGTTATAGTTCTGAAAGTCAATTTTAAAGGAACATCCAGGATATAAAACATGAGAAAAACATATAAACACCCTGCAAAACATATGAATTTTCAAAAAAGTTAAGCGTTGATCGCTGTCTTTCATACGAAAGGTGTTAAGTTCAGCTATATTAATGTTCCATTTTGAAACTACCCGAGAGTTATATTAAGATGAACCTCATAACTTTGAACCGTAGCGAGATGACGAGGATGATATCTGAGCCAATACCCACTCTTCACACTTCCATGCCACACAAAACTGAGGACGTCTGACTCACAATCGCAATATGCACTACCATACCCGTCGAATTTTTTATGGAATTGGGTCTCGAACCTCCAGTTCTCGAACCCCTAAGACAAGCGCAAACGCAAGCTGTTACGTGCTGGATCACCGGCAGCCCGTGCTTTTAATTTCTACACGCGGTGATGCTTCTTGGAACGACAGAAGGTCTTCACATCACTAGTTACAGAATGTGACTTACAAATGATTAATATCGCCACTGTTATATCAAAGTGTCGTATGTCAAGTTTGCTAAAATATTTTGTTGATGCAAAAAGCTTCTATAGGTTAGCTACATCTGCTCTCAAATTATTGTAGGGGGGCGGTCCGATAATAAAGGTACAGGTGGCTGGCATACAAAGCACGCAGGTGCAATATTGGCGTGAATTGCATCACTCGATACGTTTAGGAGTGTAGTAAGTTAGACTGAAGTGTCCTTTCGTTCAAGGCGCAATTGAGCTTCCGGGAAGCAAAGAAACATGGTGTGTCTAATTGCAGAATGTGCAAAGTTTGAAGCACGTGCAATTCTTGAAATTTTGCAAGCGAAGGAGTTAATCAGAACGAAATTCATCGCGGAGTGTAAGGTGTTTATCGGCCAAACGTTTTAAGCCGTAAAAAACTAAACATTTTTTTTATTTGAAGTATTTTTGAAAAACTTTTATACAGTGAAACCTCTCTGAGCGGCCACCCCTCCGTTCCAAGAAAAATTGGCCGCTCAGAGGGGGTGGCCGCTCTGAAGGGTTTTCGTTACAATTACAAGATAATTGCCATAATACATAATATAAACAAGTCTGACACATATTTCTTATTTAAAATGAAGTTTGAGACTTATCTAAAGAGAAAATAGTACTTTATTTAATAATTTTTTACATTTTTGGAAAAAAAGGATAAAATTTGTGACTGTTTTAAGTTTTAACCCTTCCCGGAAAAAAACCATTTTTTCAAGTTCGTTTTTCAGTTTAAAAAGTAAATTTCTAACCGATGCGTTTGTTAAATGGGATGGTCGAACCCACCCGGCGGCCGTTCAGAGGGGTTGGGTGGCCGTTACTAGGGGTTATTTTAACATTAGGTCTATGGGCCGAAAAATCCGTGCCACGAAAAATTGGCCGTTAAGAGGGGTGGCCGCTATGCAGGGGTGGCCGTTCGAAGAGGTTTCACTGTAGTAATGAGACTCAGCAATCATATAAAGTCATATTGAAGAGAAAAAAAAATCTATTTTGATCCGCTTGTTTAGTTGAAATTTAAATTTTTTAAAGAAAAATTCAATTTTTTAGAATCCCTACTACTTTTTCAAATATGAATATTTTTGCTTCATATTTTATTCGTAGATTCACTGAAATATATTACATAAAAATGTGCAGGGATTTTATGTTGTATCTAATATTCGCTTAAATATAGATATTTTACTGAATTATATGGTGAAAAATGAGTAAATTTAGCAGTACCTCATTTTATATCATGCATATAAAAAACACTAAGCAACTGAATGCTTATTGCATGCACAGTTTTAGGATATACATAGCGATAAACATGTACAAAACATTTGAAAGCTCTATCTTAAAAAGGAAAAAAAGCCTTAGCATTTTGAAAAAATGAAACTGCAGAGAAGCCCGACATGGAGAAAATGCCATTTAAAGTTGTCACTCGCGCATGTTTTTCATTAGTCATCGTAAATAAAAGTCTAAATAACTTCTGAAATATTAAAAGTACAAGTTTGAAATTTTGATACAATGAGTAGAACGATAAGAGAAACGAAATAAGCCAATAAAATGAAAATTGTTATTTTGACAATTTTTTGGGTAATGTGTCCCCTTAAAGATGAACGAACGGATCTGAAGGATGATCCGGAGAAGAAAAGAAGCAGAGCAAGGACTTCACACACGGATGACAACTGCTGAGAAGTCGAACGTTTAGGAAGATTGTCGCATTAAAGTTCGTGAAATTGCTGAAGTGACTGGAATTCGTGAGAGTACAATTCATGAAATCATATGCGACCTGAATTTCCACAAAGTTTCAGCTCGCTGCAACACACCGTTCTAGAGTACTTCAAGCAATTTGACAAACAGCGGGACCATAAAGGGATATTCAAGCTAGTGCCACGCTGGGATAAATGTACCAGCATTTACGGTGATTATGTCAAGAAATAAACAAAAGTATGTAGTTTTTGTGAAATGTATTGAATATTTTCTTGAATTATAACTGTCAGTGTAATTTTGCCCTGTACTTTTACCTGCACAAAATGCCATATGTCGCTAGTGGTTCCAGCTGTTACATCAAAATGTCGGATGCTTTCCTGTGTGTGGTTTCTGACATACGACATTTTTATATAACAACGAGACGATGCGTGTTTGCGTAAGATCATGAATTATTATGAAGCGAAAATCGATACATATTATGAAAAAAAAACAAATAAATGAGGTTTTGAACTAATGCACGTGTACTGCAGCTGTGGAGCAGCCAGTGTACAAGTCGACACTGCGCTAGTTATTAAGCCTCATTTTTCTAACATTTATTACTTACTTAAATTCATTCGTAAAAGTTAATTTCTGCAAATAATTCTCACATCAACAGATTTTGCTTACAAATAATTAATACCTGAAGGATTGACGGAATTTGACTTAATTCAGAGAGTCATTTAATACTGATAGATTACATTACATTCTGTTTCAATGTTTAATTATAAAATTAATCCTACACTCTGCGATGTAAGGAATGCTGGTAAAATGATAAAAAAGCTAATTTTGAAATTCAATTTGTTATTAAATTTAATTAATCTAAAAACTGGAATTGCTTCATTGAATTTCCTTATTAAAAACTTTCTTCCTTCTGTTTAAAAATGTAACAAGTAAATTATTTTAATAATTCACCATTAAAATATTCAGAAAAGTGTAATTAATGCAAACATTCATGACAGCGCAGTGTAAGGTCAATAAACGGGATCCTAAAAAATTAAGCAAAATATGAAATTTTCGCAAGAATTTTTAAATGCTTTTTGAACAAATAATTCCAGGAAACCTCCATTAGAACGAAATATTGTTTTGTACTTTTCCTAAGTTTCTGATACTGCATGCCATTTACCAGATTATATGCTTTGAAAAAATCCGTCATTTTTTTCGAACTATTTCACCACACGACTCGAATATGAATGAAAGAGCATTCCCTTGTTTTTAACACGTTTAAGTGCCCTTAGTGGCCCCAGGGGACCTACATTCAACTTTCAGTTTAGTGGTTCAAGAGAAATGCTCTCCTGCAGACTGGTATGGGTCTAATGTTTAAGGAAGTTAGAATGATATTATTTTGAAGAGAAGGCCATTGACTCGAGTAAGTTTTATCGGTCTTCTATTTTTAGAGACTAGTTACTTTAAATAAACAGTTTTAAAGATATGACGAAATAGCTTGTTATCGCTCTACGAATTTTCATAAACAAGTTACAAAAATTTAAAGAAAATTACAGGCAAACATGTCGATGAAAAGAGAAATAAATATCGCCTTAATAAGATAATATTTTTCAATATCATTAAATGAGTAATAAATTACGTTCACAAATTAAAAAATTATTGCAGTTATTTATTCACAAAGATTTTTAACAAAATTTTGTATTTGACATTCTCACCCAGCTGCATCTGAAAGTGGTAATAGCATAAATATTCAAATGAAAGGATGATGATTCATAAATATATACTCGAATTTAAAGTTAATTTGTACATTCAAGTCGAAAATGCATCCTACAACTTCTCGTATCTCTTATTTTAGATTTTTAGAAATCAAAGCAGAAACCGTATTCACTTTAAAATCTTAACACTACACCTCCATTTTTAGAGCTCGCATGGCTCCTATCCGGTTTGGTATACACCTTCTCGTCCATTTATGACTTATGCGACTCACGACCATCCACACTTACGCCCACAAAAAATAATGTTACGAACATGGAAAGTCGCTTCCCAGCAATGGTAGTCTTATTGTTGGGAAGAGAGTTTTACAAGGTTAAGCATGGATTGACGGGCAGCGGCTGTTCCGGGATCCCTGACCTTGGCGACGAACTTGGCTACCAATTTGGCGACCTTGGTGACAAATAGATGATTCCAGAAAATGCAACCCTTTTCTCGATATCTCTATTAGGCAAGGGAATAAGCTGAATATACGAGAAAACTCCATGTGACGTCACGGTCTGTCGGAGAGAGTATATAAGGACGCGCCTGGATCAGATGGAGTAGTGTTGATCCATTGGGAACGACTTTAGAGTTTCGTCTGCAGTGCGAGCTAGAAAGCTGGTGAGCTGAGCGCTATTGAAAGTGCTGTTATTGTCGTTATTAGTTATCTGCTGATTGTTTGTGTTGCTAAATATCAAAGTGCTGAACTTTTATTACCTGTGAATTGTTGTCTGTTTACATTGCTGATCTGTGCAAAAACTATTGTTTCCTGTACCTGTGCTACGTGTTTTCCTGCATATTTATAAATAAACCTTCATTCTCCATTATCCTGCGTGTTGGACTGTTTACACCATACACCCACAGAAAGATTTTTGTAACAATAAATAAATAAAAATCGCTACTAATAATAAAGCAGAATGTGTGTGTGTCTGTGTGTTGGTGCTCTACAGGACAGACCGCTAGACCTGGAGCTGCGAAATTTGGTACAAAAATACTTTGGAGGGTGGGAGTGTGCACCCCGGAGCCTTTTTTTGAAATTTTAATTAATTAAAAATTCGGCGAAATTTTGACGTTTTTCCGTGATAACTTCCGAAAATATTATAGCACAAAAATGATTTTTATACCATCTGAAAATTTAAAACATTATCTTTTCAACGATATCAATTAAGTTGCTGTGTAATTTTTCTCTAATTTTAATAATTTTTAAAAAATTGTTGGCATAATTTACAACAATACTTTTCATTGTTACAATAAAATTCAAATCGTTTTCATTGTTTAAACAATATTTAATTGTGTGTTTCTCTTCCATTGTTGAAAGCTAAGATAATATACTACTGGATTTTACTTTCTTTTTCTATTTGGTCAATTTTTCTGCGAAATCTGTAAAGAAAATCCTCAAGATAGTAAATATATTAGAAAATAATCCAGTAAGCTGAACGATTTTGATTGCTTTGTTTTAATTTTTATCAGCATGTTTTAAGCCAATTAACATGCTGCTAGACGCAAAATGTGGCGCGCCATTTAATTGTAGAAATCAAATGCATATTTTGCATAAGGAATAAGAAAGTAAAGTTGGCGCAAACCTGCAATTAGATGTTACATGATACGGACAATTCCCCTCCGATCTGCTCCAGGCATTACACCCTTTCGAGTGGTAAAAATAATATGATATGGGTTTTGAATAAATGATACGGACAGTTACTTGACTCCATTAGGAACTTTCATGTAGACCACGAACAGAACAGGTTCAAGGCTAAATGTCTGTCGGAATTTGAAGCTTAAAATTACTTTGTTAAGGGAATCATGAATATCAAATTATACATAAGATATGCAGTTGAAATTATATTCCCGTTTAACAAGCTGTTCGCCGAAGGCGGCTAGTGAGAAAGAAAGATAACTACATTGGTAAGATCAAAAAGTTCCTGGAACTGACAAATTTATGACTACTCTAGAAAAATTGGATATTATTCTAAACTCTTATTCCGAGAGCCAGATAAATTTACAATGACTCAAAGGATAAAATCATTAATTTATGACTGGCTTAGGAATACAAACTCTACTATTGAAAGGATATCATCTACCCCTCTGACTTGGAGAATGAGATGAATTTATATTGACAGAAAGGATCAGAACATTAACTTATGACTGGAACAACGTTGCAAGTTTTTTACTGTTGAAAAATATTCCGCAACTCTAATTTGGATAACCGAATAAATTTATGTTGACTGAAAGAATCAAAATATCAATTTATGATGGTACCCGGAATAAAAATATCCCTAAATAATGACTTTATTACGCAATTTCAGATTCTGTTTTTGTCTACAATACGTGCTACAGAGTACATATTATGCATTTTTATATTATGTGCAATAATTATATGTAAATACATTGAATTTTTGTGTTTCTGTACAGATTTTGTAGCCTTATTGAATGAAAATAGTGTTGGAAAAACATAAATCCGATTTGCGACGAGTTCGACTTAAGACCTGAAAGTCGGAACGGAATTCGGTCTAAGTCGAGGAAGATCTGTAGATGTAGATGGACTTCATTTTTGGGAAATGTGGATATTTCGCCACGGTTTAGTCCCTAACTCAAAATATTAATTTTTTAAATTTTCCCACTACTTTAAACTCAAAATTATGTCCCACTCATCAGATTTTTCTGCCTTTTTAAAACTATTTTGAACTTTAATAAGCAATTAAGTATTTGATCGCCAGGTTGTAAAAATTCCATTTTTGATCAAATCTAAAATTCGGCAACGTTTTCGGATTGGTGATGTTTCGAATAGTCGAGGGTTTTTTCCTTATTCCCTTCAAATTTTCGTTTCAATAAACTGTTTTTGGTCTTTTTTGTCTTGCACCGCCTACTTAACAACCGAACCTATCTCGTCCTAGCTAGGTGTGAATGACTTACATCTTACTACATCCCGGTGGTTAAAATTAAAATAACCCTGTTCAGAGCACTGTAGAGAAAATAATAAAAATAAAAAAATTTTAAAAAAGTATGCCTTTAATACTGTACCGAAACGTAGAAAATAATTTTTATCAAAAATCTGGAGGATCAAAGCCAAAATCGAAAAATCACAAGGCGCTGATATAAGTACTCTAAGTGTCGCTTCCATGCCTTCTATGTATTAATTAAACTGACTCTTGTATGTTTATGCCAATCGTTATTATCTGTTACACTCCTTCACCATTTACAATTTGTAATTAATAATGCATCACGACTGTGATCGAATGATGTTGGGCTTATACTAAGCATCGCCCCCCGATAGAAGTGGGCACCACTAAGTGTGGATGAGTTGCTCAGGTTTGTATATGAAGGAACTCGCCCGCCTCGGGGCGCATGAATGGGGAGGCGCAGTCCCCCCTCCAGTGATAGTACGTACCTCCTACGGGAGGGGTTGGGCCGTGGGGCTGTGTTGGCCATTAGGGCCCGACCTCAGTACTCGTCGCTATCGCACGACTGTCATTCAGTGTTCACCCGTGTGCTTTGGCAGGTCGGGGGCTGTGTTTACGGTTATACTAAGCATCGTTTGTCTATTTTCACCTATCGTCCACTTTTAGATCTTTTTTGAGGCATTTGCCTCCCAATTCCGATATGCGCATCACCAAGATTTGAAGTTCTTATAACCAAAATTTTTTTTCTTCACAATACTCTCAACAGGAATGTATCAATTCATGAATTAATAAATTCAGTAAAAGTAAAAATGTACAAACTGATAATGATTTTAAAAGACCAGATTAATGATTTAATTAAATTAACAAACCTAACAGGAACAACAAATGATAAGTGATAGTAAAAGAACATATAAATATGTAAAAGAATTGGAGATTAAATAATGAAATGTCTCTAGACGTTGTCGTTTGTTCAATATTTTATGGAATACGTTGGAAAATTGATATGACAGATTTCTGAGGAAGAAATTCTATATTCTCTATTCTATATTCTCGCATTCTATAATTCATTGCGACTTATTTTAGAATGAAAAGATTGAATATGAAGAAAAATACAGATTATAATTTCCCGTAGTGCAGAACTGAAAGATATTTTAGAAAATCGAATTTAGAGCATGATATATAGGAGCAAATTCTACGAAAAAATGATAATATAGTACAATTTAATTGTATCTGCCTAGGAAATTTAAACATTCACGCCATTGGTGATAATATATAATAAATGACTGAAAAGAAATTCTTGAAGAATTGAGGAGGATTATTTAGTAGTAATTTTAGAATTCTCTGCTCGATAGCGAGAGTGTAGATATAAGTGGTTCAATCCTTGGACAATGGCTAGGTTAGTGTTTGGCTGTCTTTGTATTTCTTGCTTACCTTTTTGTGAGTAAACAAGTGTTTGCTTTAGGCATTTGTATGGACCATGTTGCTGCCAGCCATTTGTTTGCTAGGAAATGCAAATGGTAAATAAGGGGAAATATGATTAGCATTTCTCCCACATGTATAAAAAGTTTGGAAGTCACAAAAGAAGGACAGACGTTGACAAAGTTGAGAACTCTCCCAGCGTCGACTCCTTACTCTGGGAGAGTGAGGATCCCTCGACTCCCCCTGAGAGGGGATGCCAACTCAAGTGTCGTCCTCGTCATCTGACAGCGGTTCAAAATTACCAGGTTCGTCCCAAAATAGCCCTCGTGCTGCTTCAAAAAAATTGAAGCAGCAACGTTTTGGTTTTAGTTATATTAATGTCAATAATATAACTAAAACCAAAACTAAATCCATAGTCAAAGGAGAGGCTGACAGAGATGACAGGAAGTCGATTTAGAACTTTGCTCTGGGGATTAGAGTTAATTTCCCCCTTCGGACTATATGACACTATCAGATTTCAGTGAATTGATGTTGATTTAATCAAGTAGAGTAGGAGTTTTGCTGTGTGTTTGTGCTATAGCGCTGAAAGTTAGTGTTTACGTAAAGTTAGTTATAGTTAGTTATTTATCCGTAAAGATGCTTACAAGAATGAAAAGTGTGAACAGATTACAACAATACAATTTCTTTCAAAACGCAAATAACTTATAATAAATTAAACATCTTATAGAAGTGACATGAGACACTAAAAACTCCAAAATAATGAGTGGACAAATTTCTAAATGAAAGTATTTCTAAAGTAAAAAATGTTGGTAACTCAAGGAAACACTTAACTAAATAAATTAGTGATTGAAGTTCACTACAAAGGTAAAAATATTTTTCTTTAGTAATAGATATATTTACCATCATTTATCGGTGGTCTTCTTCTGTAAGGAACACCTACGGAAGAAAAAAAACAATGTAATGTCAGTTATTCAAAAACTAGCAGTACGCGCACGGCGTTGCCCGCAGAATCAGGACTTCAACAAAATGGGAGAGGGGGGAAATGCCCACAATGACACGAAAAAGTTTTGAAAACGAAATCAAAACAGAAGATACACGTTATTAATTTTCCCGCTTATTTTTCTTTGCGATAATGACATTTCAAAACAGAAATGTATATATTATTGAGATGACGCGAATGTGATGACGTCACCTGCCGGAAGGAATCGGTTGTAATAAAAGCATATGACGTCACCTGTCGCGAGGAAGGTGAAAGAAAGCCAGCCAATGAAATTTCAACAACGCATTCTGGGGGATCGTCCGGAGAAACTCTCGCTGTTAAATCTCGCTTGCAAAAAAACTATTTAAACTGATCAGGGAAAAATTAATTTAAAAAAAAGAGCATAAAATATATTTTAACCGTTCTTGCTTTAAATCCGACAGAAACGTTCCAGTTATAAGCTGGAAAAAATGAAAATTATCGAGATGTTAGAACGACAGATGCGAGAACTTGAAGAAATCCTTATTAAAAATTACCATAAAAGTGACTATTTTCCAAAAATTTCTCAAAATTCAGTAAATTATGTTAGACGTACGAAACAAGTTTCATTAGAACGGAAATCGTTTGTTCTTTCCGATGGTGTAACTGTTTTTTTTTTGTACAATTATTAGAAGCCATGCTATTGAAAAATGAGTGCAAAAATCACCCAAAACAACACAAAATTTTAAATAAAAAATTTTCTAGATTAAATTTTAAAATTCCGGCTTCTAGGTGCATTCAGTCACCATTACTACTACCAGTATGCCAAATTTCATGGCTGTAAGTACGATAGATTCGTCTGGACATCGCAGACACACCCGCGCACACAAACATTGCCTTTTATAAGTATAGGTATAGTTACATCGTTTTAATATCGTCAATTGAACTTTCAATAAAAAATACATTAGATACACAGCGGATAGGCTTATAACAGTATTTTTAAAACTTTTTCCCCTCGTGTTTCCTCATTTTAGCTGGGAAAATGTTTTGTGACAGAAAATCTTTCACCGTACTACAAAGTTGGAGAATAAACAAGAAAATAAATCATTCCTTATATATATAATAACGCTGAAAAGGAAAATTAAGCATTTTGAAAACTTTTATAAAATAGTTTAAGTCAATATGATTTTCTTATATATTTGTACTAACTAATGTTGGAGAATTTGAAAGAAAAAGCTCCAATCATGACTCCAGTATTTTTTGCCCTACCCCATGTGGTCTCGCAACCCACAGTTTAAGGAGGCTTAGTTTAAAACCGTATGGGAAAGAAAATCAAGACTTTTTGTGAAAGAAGGTGCTGATGGATTTTGCCAATTTATTTTTATCATGAACAACGTTTTTCTCATATAAAATGTGAATACAGTTTCACTCACAACTTACATTCAACGTATGAGGCCAGAGATGTGGTGAAGTGGGCAGCGGAATCTTTTACATAACAAATAATCTTGTGTCTAATAGTCCAAGAATTTCTTGAATGAAATCGTACTTAAGTACTTCCACATATTGTTCATTCATTGAACTTAGCCCCCTTATATTTTAACTTGTCGTTACTGATGAAACAAAATGAACAAGGATAGTGGCGTTAGAGGATTAAAAGAATGACTGTCCGTTGCAAGAGATGACTTCCAGCAATGTTTTCACAAAAGCTAAAGCTTTTGGTAAGTACAGGCTGTACCGTACTGGCTAAATCGTATACAAATCGATACAATCACAGGTACCTGTACTTTAGTGCATAATTGGTACACAAACGCCGGTACAAAATGAAGTGCAACTTTTTTTTAAAAAAAAAATATATCCTTTCTAATGCTTTGGCTCACTCAGATATAAATTTATAAAGTGTTTTACAAACTGGAAGAGACCAAAAGATAATTTTTCGAGTTTTGGCTAGGTTCTAACATTCAGATACATGCAAAGGTTTACAAGTGGAAGAGTAAATATACAATATGCTGGCTTTATTTGCTCATAGCATACCTCTATCTCGCAAAAGTTTAATAAAAAAAATATATAAAATCTCCCAATACCTCTTCCAACAAATCCCAAATATTCAGCAAAGAATACAAAAACCGTAACAGCAGTTTAACGTTGCGTTGTATGCTTCTTTGAGGAAAGAGCTTAAAAACAATCAACTAGAAAAATTAGACTAAATTTAAAAAATAAAAACATTTAACTTAAACTTTAAACAAAAACAACAACAATTTTCTTATAAACAATGAAATTTAGATAATAAAATTTAAACAATGTTTAAGACGCGCGCAATTTCAGCTGCAAACAAAAAACAAATAACAATGGAAATCAATATGGATCAATCTTCTTTGAGGAAAAGTTGTTTTTAAATTTTATTAAGATGCTTTAGGGAACACCTAAATTCCAGTCTGAAAAATAAGTTTTAAATGATTAAAATGCTTCATTTAAGAGAAGAAAATTAACATATTATTACAAACCAAAAGAAAACTCGTATGCAGCATATTAACTGATTATTAAGGACTATGATCCATTTAACAACAGAAGGTGTAGGGAAGTCAATTTATTCCTACTTGACACAAGTCAAATACGGCACACCAGCTTAATTTTGGGATTCATACCGCATCTTACAACCAGCTGGAGTGGCCTCCCCGAAACTTTCTCGCATACGACCATTAATGTGGGGTGGGTAAACACCCAGTGGGTAGGTAAATATTCTTGGGGTATTTACCTAAGGCCCGGTTATTTTGAGAAAAATATTATGAATGGTGATTTACAATGAAACATACCAAATTCATGAATTCCCCAAAACTTAATATTTTGCAAAAAAATGCACATGTTTTCAATTTTTACGCGCGCTGAGGTACCACAACTTTATTTAACGTTTTTGAGTACGAAATCTTACTACAGAATGATATCACGCAAGATTTCACCATACCTTCCATCTGGAGAATGTCAGAACGAAGATAAGGTTTAGGGGAGTTGCCATAATTTCCGAAGCGCGTGTGAGCGGCTCGCCACAATTTAATTCGTAGACAGCCAAGGTCAAACGCCAACTATACTAACTTGAGTGAAATAAGCGAAACGCTCGCCAACACACAGTTGTAATGTGCATTTTGAACTAAATATGCAATTTGAACACCTGTTTTTTAACCGATTGAGATGAAAATTGGGCACAGATCTATAATTAATGTTAGCATCCGTGATAGCAAGTTTTATTTATCTAAGCCAAAGGGCTTATGAGATACAAGTATGCGATTATACAGACCGACAGACAGTCAACCCTTTGACGGATTTGGCCCAAAATTTTATACCAACCTACATTCATGACGATAAAACTGTGTACCAAATTTTATCCATCTAGCTATTCAAGTTTTTGAGTTATAGTATTCACATGACCGTTGACATACAGACTGACAGACTTCCCGTTGACGGATTTTGTCCAAAATTTGATAGAAACCTACAAATTATGTTTAAAGACCACATACCAAATTTCATCCCCGTATCTCTAATAGTTTATTCGAGTTATCGTGTTCACAGACACATAGACAGACATAATTCCAAAATTGTGTTTTTCGGACTCAGGTAGGTCTAAAACGTGGAGATTCGTCAAAATCTCGAATTCGAATTTTTTGACGATTACAATACTTTTTCTTTGTATACTTCGTATACGAGAAAGTAAAAAGGAAATGTATGTGATGCCACGGTACAATGTGAAAGACATGCTCAGTTACGTTTGTCATATGACGGTGACGTCACGTAAATAGACTTCATTAATCTTGTTAAATGGATGTTATTTAAAAGTTCCTATAATAATTACGGTCCTTTTCTTATTGTTGATTGTACATAACAGGTTTTTTATCACATTTGATTTCTGAATTGCACTTAAATACTCATGGGTATCTTCTTTATTTTATCGTTTACATGGGTCGATCCAGGAAAAAATTGGTGCCGTTTTGCTGCCCCTTCATGAAAACGGCTCCTTCACAAAACAAATTCACGTAAAATATAGAAATATAACTGCTAAAATTGAAGGTTTTACATGATAAAAAAATTTTCACAAAAATATTTTTATTTTTCCCCAAAATATTTTTTCCCCTAAAAATATTTGGGGGACCTCTGGTTTATTGTGGTCAAAACCCATCTATCATAGATTTGAGGGAGAATTATATTACATTAGTTTGTTCTTTTATTTTAATCAGAATTTAATTTTAAATATATTCATTTATCTAATTATTGAATAACAATTAGTTCATTGATATTTCCAAATAAAATAATCAAGAATAACAATGAAATTCATAAATAGTTTACATTAATATGAGACTAATTAGAGAATAATTAATTTTTTTCCACAACTAGGTTTGTTTTATGGTTTTTTTTATTTTAAAATTATCCCTCTCTGGTTGGTTCCCCCCCTCTCATTTTTAGGTATAGCGATAGAAATAGTTTTATTTTGTCTGCATCCTCCATCTTCTAGAAAAGAGTATTTTTTAACCACACACTACTATCCTTCGGTGGAAAAAATGAAATTGCATTGCAAAGAACGAAAACAAAAGAAACCTTTATATCTCATTTAATTCCTTAAAAAAATTCTTTCTGTTTCTTTTTTTCTAAATAATTCTCAGCAATTTTCATTATCTACATGTAATGGGATCAATTCATGCTCACATAATAAACGTAAAGTGAACCGCGCCAATTCAAATTTTGAATCCATTGCGCATCATGCTATTGCTGTTCGTATCTTTCAGAACAACTCTTTTGCTGTTTGAGATAGTTATTCATTTTTGCTTGATATTTTCTTTAAGAATATAATTCTAGTTTTCTCTTTAATAATAAATTCTTTTAGAATTTTCACAGTTTATGCTTTTAACAACGCAATATTGTTAAACTGAAACTTGAAAAACATTTTCGTAAGACTTTTTCTTTTGCTTTATAGGAAACAAAAGTCGAACAATAACGCATTATTTTTGCTCAAAAAGTATGCGGAAAATGTTAACATACACAGAGTCAGAGCACAGCGTAAAATATAAGATGACGGGCACATGCATATTGTTTAGCAACGGATACGGAAACTCCCCGCGCTTTTGCGCATGCGCTGGGCGGAGTTATTTTCATCAAAATAGGGGGAAAGTGAAGATTGGAAGGGTGGTGTTCACATTTCACTGAGCGTGATCTAACAAAATACTCCGGAAATGCGCTCATATGACTCATTGCCTGACACCCCTTTCCGGTGTAAAATTGTCCAAAAGTGGTAGTCTCGGAATCCGTTGCTGAACAGTACTATGTCATACAATGCAACATTTAGTAACATGTTTAGATGATGTTCGCAATTACATTGTTAACAGTAAAAGTCATACGTCACAGTTGCATGAATTGACACCATTCCAAAATTAAATGAAATTTCCGGGAGCTGAGAACTTTAACGATTTCAGTGTCCACTTCCTTTTTTGAAGTAAGGACGGTCCTCCGGCTAGTGAGATGCGGAAGTCTGTAGGGGGGATGCCAGCTTAGGTGTCGTCTTACTCATCTAACTGTGATCTAAATTTACGAGGTCCGTCCCAAAATACCCCTCGTGTTGCTTCAAATCGGTACGTTAATATAACTAAACTAAACTAAATTTGAATTGAGTACATGATGTTTGCACATTTTTTAGACGTTTCGCTATAGGAAAAATTCGTCTGCGTAGAAAAATTTATTTTCACAATAATGACATTTTTGAATGTATAAGTTATCATCTTCTAACGAAAACTTTTGTTTAGATGCAAAATGGGAAGTGAAGTTATTTTTAAAGAAGATATGGATGGAAGGCAAAGCTTTTTTTTCTCTTTCCGAAGAGAGTTATTCTTATTCAGTTATTCAAGGAATCTGTGAAAGCCGTGATTTTTAGAAATCCTTAGTCGCGTAGTTTCTTTTACATTTAGTTTCTTAGTAACAATATTGCCATATTGTTACTAAGAAAGGAAAAAAATTGTCTAAGTCTGGCTTCAAGTAGAAATATTATTCCAAATACGTATTCAAGGAAAAAACGCAGTTCTTCGAATACTTCAAAAGTGTAAGAAATTTAATATAAAAAGAAAATTCTCCGAGTCCAAGGTTCGTTGAAAAATCATTAAAATGCTCAGTATCAACTGTAAACAAAATTTCTAACATTGATTTGAATCTTAAAAAGACCAAAAAGTACGACGATCACTGTCTTTCTCCACGTTATATGGCTGAGCGCAGAACACGCTACAGAATTCTTTGTGAAAAGCATTTATCAGAAGAAAAATGGAAAAATATTGAAAAATGATGGGAAAAGGATGAATCTTGGGTCTATTTAAATGACTACAAGAATATAAGATCATTTTAGTAACATCAAAGATGAGAAAAAAATCATAAAACATGGTTTAAAGAATCTAAAGGAAGTTTATCTAAGGGATTTATGGTTGATGGTTTTTCATATAACAGCAAAATTATAGTAAAGAGAGTGGAGAAAAATGTTAGGATCAACTCCACATACTATCAGGAACATATTTTACCCCCAATCTTCAAATATAAAAGACCATATCTTTACTCATAATGCCATCAATCAATAGAACTGCATCAAGATAAAGCAAGAAGTCACACATCGCAGTCCTCTGTAAATTTCCTGAAAATAATTGAACAAAAAATGGATATTACGACTGTACCCTTCACTGATATTCGTGCTAAATCTTCTGATGCATCACTCATGGATTTTTGCGCTTTTGGACTTTTAAAAAGTGCATTGTTCAGACGTCGACATACAACCCTTTGTGGACTTTGGAAAGCTGTTCAAGAGGAATGGGACAAAATACCTCTCTCAATACTACAACAGGCATTATTATCATGCAAGTTACGATGTAGAAAGATAGTTAAGAATAAGGATGTTCTAACTGAACATTTAAAACACAAAAAAATATTTAAAATAGTTCTGTAAATACCAAAAATAGTCTAAAAATGTGCGAACAGCCTCTGTACAAATAATTTGAAGTAACCTTACTCAGTCTAATATTTTAAAAAATAGAAGCCAGGCACTAAAATAGGTACAATCCGCTTGCCGTCCCATCCATGAGGTAAGCGTCACCGGGCATGCCTTCTAGCAAGCAACATTGTCTTCCGTTGTGCTGTTTCTCCTTCTTTAATTCCTACTTAAGGGAGTGCCTGAAATATAGGGATGAGAACCTGACGTATAAATAAGCAAAGTCCCGCTTCCTGGTGGATATAGTAACTATGGTGTGGCTCTTAGGGCCCGTCACCGATGACTCGTCCCCCCGTAAAAAGGGAGGTCGTCGCGTGGGCCGCTCGTAATGGGGGCTATTTTGCGTCGGCCACAGTGCCGGTAGTTTTGTCGCGGCGGTCGGTCTTTCCATTATGTCCGGGATTCTTAGGCAGGGACGGGGTTCTCTTTTCTGATCCTCCTCCTGAAAGAAGCATCTTAGATTCCGAAACTGAGGCGACCTGATTGACAAGCATCACGTGAAGGCACAAATTGATCCCATTGTAACTAATATTTATAATATTTCTCTATAAACAGAATTTTTTTCCCTAAAAAGAATATTTAATGATTTTTTCCTACTTTGCCCATTTTTCTTACTGTAATAAAGGAAAGTAATTCAATGCGCATTTTATATTAAAAAAAGAAAAGAAGTTAATAGGTAAAAGATTAAAAAATAGTTATAACTGTTGTAGTAGTTTCTGATTGAATTTATTGCAAATGGAACTACTGCATTTCAAGAATTAATGCATTTTGACACATGTTACCCAAGTCCATTATTGCGTAAGTGATTACGAGTCTTTCTCCCCTCTAAGCAGACTCGAATTTCCACAAATTGCGCCAACTTCTTGCGCTGCTGCTTTTCTCCCATAAAACAGTAGGTTTCAGAATAAAATTAGTAATATGACGAACAGTGAATACAAATGATGGAAATTCTAATAAAAGTTCTGCATAAGTAAACTGAAAAAAACAATCAAACAACTGTTATTAATTATCATCAAAAACCCTCCCATTTTTTATAGTGGTTACACATTTTTAAAGTATTTTTAAGCTTTTTCTTTCAGCCTAGTATTTGGGCAGCACAGCCAAATCTGACTCTTTCTCCACCAAAAGCAAGAATCCAATTTCTAACTATTTTCAAATAAAAATTCTAGTAACGTTCCAAATCTGCATGTATCTCATTTTTTATGCCCTTAAGCTTTTATTCTTTATAAGATTGTAATATTTTTACGAAAATACTGAAAGATGCATTCTACAGGCATAAAAATGATGTACTTAGAAAACTGAGATAAAATTTTATTTATGTTAGGAAAACTTTCGGGGGAAAAAAATGCTATTTTCTAAGGCTGTCGTTGCCGTCCATAATAACTAGTGGGGAGGGGAAAGTTGTTACTTTATCTACATACAAGTATTTGCTCCAATGCTTCAAACGTTATCTGCCTAGTAATACATAGCAGTTAAATCTGTCCAAATTGCTGCAGTTCATACATTATGTAGCATGAATAAGTAAATAAATAAATTAACATAATTTTTTTCTAGAATTTAGGCTTCAGAAGTTAATCTATCGTTTACAAAAATTAGACTAACAGTCATATAGTAGTGAATAAGCTTTATTTATTAATAAATAATAAATAAAATATATTCACTATTATGTGCTTGTCAATAAAAAAATCAGTTTTAAAATAATAAAGAGATAAAATATCTATGTTAATATTATAAAAATTACAGTAACTTTTCAATTTAAAACTGACTTTTACAAATATTATCATTTAAAACTTTATGGAATTTTTACATCTTTTTTGAATGAAAGACATTTTCATTTTTATTTCATTATAAAGTAATGTACATACGAATAAATGAAGACATTATCACGTCTTATTTCATCGAAAAGGTATGTTCCTTATATTAATTAAAAAATAATCAGTAATTAGTACGGATAGTCATTTTTTTCATGCATATAGAAAATATTCTGATTCAAATATATCAAGTAGATTTCTTTTAATGTTTATCAACATGCAAATAACAAACGATTTTTCAAACAATTTTTCTATGTTTTTTAAAAGTTAAGATAATTATATTGAGTTATCACTTGTAACACAGGAAATTTTTCTAAAGTGATAATTCAAATTTGTCACTTACTGTGATATACAAACATAATGCATATATTAATATATTGAGCAAATTGCCAATTTGTCCAGTGACTTCAGAAAATTATCTTGTTATCAGCACATTGCCAACTGGCCAATGATCGTTATTAAAAACATCTGTATTTCAAATATGGAAACATTTCGTTATCTAAATTATAATTTGTTTCGTGTTTCTCATCTCTTAGAGATATTTAAAATATTTTATTGTGCTTTCTGTTTCGTACAAAGAATCAATGTTTCGTTTATAATCAATATAAAAATTTTAGAGTTTAGGGAATTTTACACAAGCATTATAATACAATGCAATATTATAAGTAATAAAGCAATCCCTTACCTTTCACAGTCGCCGTTATTTTATCCAAATTTGGTGCATTGATTCGTACCATGCTTGAGTTAAGTCTGAATCTCCCCGTTTCTAACTGGCTCAGAAGAAATATTTTTGAATCTCTCACTATAACCTTACTGGTACAAATATCAGAGTTGCCGAAACCTTCCACAAGAAGCGATTCACCAGGTCTCAAATGATCACCTTTTACCACCCTCTTCACCAGCACTTCACCACTGTACAAGCCCTCTTGGCCACCGTATAGTCGCCTAACAGTACCAGTAAGTACTACATCTGCCATATTTTCCCTCAATTTCAATCTTTCTTCTGGGCATTCTCTAAATCGCCTGCGACGGGCTTCAATCAAACTGAGCTGGAAAACGACTACCCCAAGTAACAACAAACACAATTGGTATGAACCCATCTTGACGGAATTGATGGCAATATTTATACAATCATCGTTGGGGAGAAAAACATCTGTGGGGTCGTTTTCTGCTCAGCTGCTCATTGGAAATCAAGTTCAGACTGAGGAAAAAGTGGGTCGAAAACGCTGTTCCCACCTACGATGAATCAGGAAATCACTTGAATGGCCTCGGGGTTTGCCGTTTATGGTATACGACGCTCGTCGTCTTGTCGTCTTAGCACCTGCCCAAATTTTGCTTATTTATTTTGCATAGATGGAAGGTTTGGGGTAGAAATCGACTGGTAATTGATGGATACGCAAGAAAGGTGACAATATTTTCGTTGTGACTGCAGTATTCATACAAAATGACAGTTTATTTATTATTATAAATTAGAAAATACCTGTAGTGATGCTGAACTCGTTAAAAACAGCTTCCAATTTATTTTTTAAAAGTTTTAATTTATTCCTTATAAAAATTAATTTAGATTATTTAATCAAATTCTTCTACTCTCGAACAATGGCTGAATTTTTATTAATCTTAAATATCAAAAAATATTTTAAACCTTATTTTAATACAAGAATTATTGACACTGCGTTATATAAAACTTCTAAAAAGCTTAAGTTAACTGCCTACTTAACTTAAATAACTTTATTTTTCGGATGCAGTTTTCAAACAATTACAGTCTATTCAATTTTTAAGTGATTTTTTAAAATTTATTTTAGTATTACACTAGTTTATGAGCAGTTCTCTAAAAACTAGATTTTTTTTTCATTTACAATTCTTGAAAGCCCATTTTAATGAAATATATGTACACATCTTTCAAAAACAAGAAATTAAAATTCAATAGAGTCAGGGGAACTCAATCTTTAAAATTGTATTTTAGCGTGTTTTTAAAAAATATTTTTGAAATATATTTTATTATTTTAATCACATATATTTTATTATTTATTTATATATATATATATATATAGCTCTGCCAACAGGGTTATATCACCTAGAATACAAATATGGTAAATGGATAAAAAAACTTATTCTACTCCTTATTCTACGCAACGTTTTCATGTTTTGCCTTATAATATTATCCAACCATTCTGAGAATGAAGTCAAAGAGGATATACACAATAAAAACAATGTATTTAAAATATTTTTTAAAACATGTTTTTGACATATTATTGTCAAATTCTTATGACAGTTTAAAATTGTCGTATTAATGTTTGGTTATTTACTTTTTTCTTATGATATTATATATTGTTATCAGAAGTGCAATTTTATAAACTTTTAAATTATCTGCCAATTATACCTTTTAACTCTCAGTAGCTAGTTAGCATTTGATCACCTAAATAATTAATAGATCTCTAGCCACACATGATCCTGTATAGAATTCTCTACCATACTCAAACATAAAATTCAAACTATCATATCATTTGATATGAGAATCTTATAACTCAAAACGACTAATCAGAAATTCAGACACTGAGAATTATCAAAGGTGAAGCATAGACTTAATTAAATTTCTTAAATTATCTCTAAATTCAATTTCAAGTAAAATTATAGAGATGTTAATTTGCGTTGTGTTAGATATAATTTAGATATTATAATTTAATATTAACTCAGATTCGTTCCAAATAGTTGCCTCCATCAATGTCATTAAGGTAGTGAAGAAAACAAAAATCGGAGACCAAATTACTTTAAACCACACATTTATTTGTATCAAAATTAACCCTATCATCTTAGAAAACAAAATCTCACATTTCATTTGCCTTGTAATCAATATTAATACTTCACATAAATACAAAATTCAAACTCCAGGAATAAACAGTGATTCAATAAACCAAGTATAATGTATGCATAGGGTCGACCCATTATAATATATAAGGATTTTATTTCTAACCTCATTCACATTCAAAGTTTATTTAATTTACTTCATCCTAAACATTAATTTATCTCATTAAAATTTACTCAATATAAAAGAAATTCTTAAATAGTGGCCACTAACAGTTTAATTATAATTTGATTTTATCCTAATTTTTTTTTATTTCGATTCACATTCTTGTCAACACTATATTCAACTCGCCCTCATACTAAACTAGTTGTCTTTTTACTATTTAATAACATAACACATGTGCAAGCATTTTTCTTCCTACTAAAACACACTCAATTACAAATATCATAGTGACCCATAAACTAACACATTATTACCTTATTTTCTTAGTAATAACATTCAGTCCTATAAGCATATTTATATATAAACCTTCTGAAAAATATTAATATATTAAATCATGACTTGCCTTTCAAGTAAATAGTGACAATAAGTACTAATTAATTAACTACATAATTCAATTGTCATGGAACCTTAATTATTATATTTTATGTAAAACAATACAATATGACTAATGTAATGAAAATTTATATATATGATGCATTGCCTTTTCATCCAATCTTTCTAAAATTCATGTCATAGAAACCTATTTTACTAAAATTATTCAATTTATATATATATATATATATGTAAACAATTAAATACTTTATTCAGAAAACTCATCCCTAGCTTAGTTTTTCTTCTGTAACATGAAATCATAGATACCGGCTTACAATTTATAGAATAATTATTCAATCAATTACTTAATCCCTAAACTTAGTGCAATTTTAATAAGGACTAACCAAAATAGTTAGTTTAGTTTCTAATGTTCTTCAAACAAAAAAAAAATCTACGCGATTCTTTACAGCATAAAATAATAAATATCAAAATTTAACATACAGAGAGAAACTTATCTGGAGGCGTTGAAGGGGAAACATGGGAGGCAGGAACCCACTTGGTAATCATCATAGTTCAAGTAGCTAGGCACCTTGGTTCACAAGTTATCTTTGCTCGAGATTTGTGTTTTGTTGGTTTGAATGCCGGCCTCACGTCGATAGAAGGGAATCCCGGTAACCCGACCAGCTTCCCAAGCATGGATGATCACAAAATGCACGCGAGATGTACCATGATGAGCCTTCGTGCCTATTGCAATCATCATTATGATTTCACATACAAAGACTTGCCAGAGGAGTTGAACCCAAGGACATGTGTTTTCCTTTTGAGCACAAGTCGATGTGAGACTCGAGATCCATGTAAATTCTACCAAACTGTCCTGCCGTTTCAGTTGATTTACATAAGGTCTACACTTACACTATATGCCCAAAAGTATCCGGACACTTGCAGTTTTTCACATTTTTTAGAATTCCTCGGGAATGGTTTAACCGACTACTATTAAACTTCGGACATGTAAAGAATAGACAATAACTCACATTTTACATTGAAGATTCGGTCCTGAGGGCAATTAGGGGACCGTCTACAAACTGATGAAGACAAAAAGGTGTTTGGCCCACCCCGCTTCACAGAATACAGATAACAAGATGAAACTTTCAGAAATGGTAATGTTTAATGTGCATAATATTTACAGGAATTTTTGTAAACTCAGCTCAAATATTTGGGAAGATATAAAAGTTTTCTTAAAAAATCTCAAATTTTCTCACCTGTTTTTTGCTTATAACATGCAGAGTTTTCTGTTATATTATACGAAACTTACAGAAAAGATGACAATATGTTAGAGAAGCATTTGTGTAAAACTTTGGAAAAGAATTGTTGAATATTACAGGAATTATGAGCATTTTTAGTAAATAATGTTTTACTGCGCATGCGCGAAACATAGCGTAATTTTTCTTTCACAACTTTAAAGCCAGATATATAGGGCAACTTATATAACAATATTCAGTTCAATATCAGTAGTATTCAGAAAGATATCGGCATTACAAAGAGCAGAATTTTAGCTCCTGTCGAAGAGAAGCTAAAAGATGAGGGGTTGTACACAAATTAATATTTTTTAAACTTATATCTTTAAATAGTTATATTGAATTGTATAGTGGTTAGAATTTGCTAAATACCCATGAAGACTTATCAATTGCGTGCATAACTTAAATTCCAGCTAATTAGGCACTATAAATAACAAAAATTTTATTACTTTAATTATATTATTTACAGGATTATTAACAAATTACATATTACAATTTTACGGCCAAACGATATTTTTAAATATATTTATTTTATGGCGAAACGATTTTTTATCTAATTAATTTCTTTTCTTAAAATATTTTAATAATTCTACATATATATTTTTTTATTCGTTACGAATATTAGATGTGTTCATGGGTATTCAACAAATTCTCACCACTATACAATTCAATATAACTATTTAAAGATATAAGTTTGAAAAATATTAATTAGTGTACAACCCCTCATCTTTTAGCTTCTCTTCAACAGGAGCTAAAATTCTGCTCTTTGTAATGCCGATATCTTTCTGAATACTACTGATATTGAACTGAATATTGTTATATAAGTTGCCCTATATATCTGGCTTTAAAGTTGTGAAAGAAAAATTACGCTATGTTTCGCGCATGCGCAGTAAAACATTATTTACTAAAAATGCTCATAATTCCTGTAATATTCAACAATTCTTTTCCAAAGTTTTACACAAATGCTTCTCTAACATATTGTCATCTTTTCTGTAAGTTTCGTATAATATAACAGAAAACTCTGCATGTTATAAGCAAAAAACAGGTGGAAAAATTTGAGATTTTTTAAGAAAACCTTTATGTCTTCCCAAATATTTGAGCTGAGTTTACAAAAATTCCTGTAAATATTATGAACATTAAACATTACCATTTCTGAAAGTTTCATCTTGTTATCTGTATTCTGTGAAGCGGGGTGGGCCAAACACCTTTTTGTCTTCATCAGTTTGTAGACGGTCCCCTAATTGCCCTCAGGACCGAATCTTCAATGTAAAATGTGAGTTATTGTCTATTCTTTACATGTCCGAAGTTTAATAGTAGTCGGTTAAACCATTCCGGAGAAATTCTAAAAAATGTGAAAATCTGCAAGTGTCCGGATACTTTTGGGCATATAGTGTAGATATTGTCACAGCAGCTAAGGTCGTGGGGCCGGATTACAGGCCTTCACCGCCCGCAGGTTCTCCGTCAAGTAGGAACACCTTCAAAATATTTCAGCACCGCGGCAAGAACCTCTGCCTTGCCGGAGAAACAACGCTATCCTCCCCTCAGTTTTCAAGCATCCTTCCTTTTTTCACAGAGCCAAAAAGCATCTCTTTTCCTCCCAGTTCCTAATCTTTTTAATCTCCTCTTTGGCGGCTAAAAAAACAAAATTATGCCAAACTATATAATGTCCATTGGCTAATTCTTGCAATTACTATTACAACCCTAAAGCCTAAAATCCGATGGTTCACGTGTAAACAATCTGTTTGCAAAGAAGTTACATGACGAATTTAAGTACTTTTTTTGGCGTACAAGTAATCCCGATACAACACTTTCTCCGGGGTGATGATAACAATCCAATTTCAGAACCCCGCTACAAACGGCAAAACCAGTCATTTACATTTCAAAAGATCAGGAAGAAATGGGGGAAAGTCTGATTTTGTCGCGGGTTGGTTCAAACTTAGATGGCCCAGGCAATAATTCTGTCAGAATTTTCGAAAACAGACTATTACTCGAATTTTCCCAGCGGCTGATCTTACAATTCTATTTTTCAGAAATTCTAATAAGGAGCAAAGGTCAGAACAGAAAGTTTTCTCACATTCTGTGTTTTCCACATGTAAGATATCTCTGAACACCCACGAGAGAATTCCTACGGAAGCCCAAAGTTGCAGTGCCAAAGTGAGTAGGTGGGTGGGGGATAAGCGCAAATACTTCCCAAGATGAAAAAAGTGAATGACCCTCTCTAGATGATTTTCCCAGCTTGAAGTTGAAAAAGTGACTTTATCTGATATTCATTTTCGCCTTTAATTTCGTATTTTACAAAACTTTTAAATAATATTAATATTTAAAAATTTTTAAAGAAACTAGAATATAACAATTTATATCAGAATTTAATTGGTTTTGAGAAATTCCTAATCCAAAAAACTCTACACACCCAAATAACTCTACGCAAAATTTTTTGAAGATTTAGTCAAAAACATCAAAAGTTCTTTTTCACAGAGAAAGTGTTAAGTCATTTCTCCTTACACATATTCAGCAGCTTATAATCAATTTTTAATTGACAAGGTTTAGTGTATTTCTTTATCTTTTTATTATCAATTTCCATAAAGATACTTAACAGCTTTTAATGGGAGAAAAAAAATTTCCATTCATTTACTGTTGATAAACAACATTTATAAAATTATCTTAACTAATATGTAGTTCTACAGACCCGAGTTATGAGAAACAGTGTTGATACTAAACATTTTGCTTATAATCTATACCAATGCTGTATCAAAATAATTTTTTTTTCTCTGTGTATTGGCTGGGTTGGTACAATTATCGTACCACTAAGCAAACAGTTTCGCTTCTCTCGCGTAACTAATTTCTAGGGTCTCTAATCACCATGTAGATCGCTTTACTTCCTAGTAGGGTTGAGTGATTGAGTGATACTGCATCAACTTGATACTTTGTATCAGGTATGCAAAAGTATCAGATACACAAAATTGATGTACACCAAAAGTATCAGGTGTTCAGTATCAGTTCTCGGACTCGATTGATACTGGTAGGTAATCGCCTTGGTAGCGTTCCTTTTCGGTTGGCTGTGCCAACTTGATACAAAATATCAGATTGATTCAGTTCCTGGTTGGGATGTCTTGGCATTTTTGGTAGAGGTATTGATGATGAAGTGCAGGTGGGCTTGATTTTGAAGTCAGAGACTGGTGGAAACGGATTTGTTATAGTTAAGTGTATTCGAAGGCGAGAATTCTTATCTTCCAAAGACTTGAAAAGAAGAGAAAGCACTTTCCTGTTTCTTCCTCAAAATTCTTATCTTAAAAGGATTTTTTAGATTTCGTCTGTGGTCAATAACAACTCAAGTGGACAACGCAGAGAAAGCTATGAGGTGTATCAATACGAGGGGTTAAAAATAGTTCTGAATATGATCTTAAGCTTTTTAAAAGTAATTGATGTATTTGAACAGAGTTTAATTTCAAACAGCAACAATCAATATTTTTTGTCTTTTATCAATTACAGAGACGCCAACAGCTTTCTACACACTACTAACTTCAGTTGTCACTGAGTATAGTAGTAATGTAAAGATAAAACACATCGAATGAATTTGAGAAGCATAATCATTAATACAATTCATCCAAAACAGAATGGAACCGCCTTTCTCAAAGGTGGTTATAAAATACACTGTTCACATAATTTGAAGATATTCAAAATGAATATGAAGCTATAAAGAAAAGAGGCATCTGACTTTTTTTTAACAAGAGCATTGGAAAAAGAAAATGACAAGATGTAACCTCGATGCTCTTTTTTAATTAAAAAATCAAATACTTCTTTTTTATCGCTTCAGATTCATTTTGAAATATACCTATGGTTATCATACGTCCGTTTTTCAAGCTCATGTCCGGACTAGTGTCCGGATCTTCAAAATGACCGGATTTAAGCCACTGAATGCGGCGAGAGAGAAATTTGGTTTTAATTGACAAAATCTGACGTATTCGAAAAAGCTGATATCATTTCTCCAATGAAAGAAAATTCATTGTTTACATGCATTGTCGACAAGAAAGTGGATGAGCCTCCTTATCCAGACCCAGTAGAAACTGAAAATTAAAAGCTTTGGAAGTTTTGTTTTAAATCTGTTTTTAATTATTATAATTTTGAATTACCAAACATTAATAAAAATAGCACCTTCTTTGAATTCTGACACCTTAAATGTTTTTTGACATCTTCAAACTCCGTGCTAGTGTTATGAAAGAGGGTCATTGGTAGGCAGCTTTTAAGAATTCTAAACTATATTTTCACCCAATCCAAGACCTTTCAAGCCCCTTCTTCCCGGCGTGTCCGAATTTCGACTAAAAATACGATATTATGATACTAAAAATATGACTGATGGCAACCCTAAATATCCCCCATTTTTTGTCAGCAGTGGATAGTTTTTAAAAAAATGAACTTATAAATTTTTCCCGGATAAAAATTGATAAATACAGCTTTAATTTAACTAAAAAATATGTTTACAATTGTTATCGACATAAAATAATTTTATTCATCAAAATTTATGTTACTTCCTTACTTATTAAAAAAGTAATAGTAATCATAACCGATAGGTTTCTTTTAACATTAGAATATTTATAATATTTTAGGGCAAACAAAAGAGTGCGTGCTTCCTATAAATGAAAAGAAGATTCTTCTATTCCAGAAAACTTGGATGAAACAGACTATTCCACTCATGTTTTTAAAAACGAAAAGAAAACTTGGGGTCTATTTCATAACACTACATGCAGTACATATTGTCGTTGAAGAAAACGCAAAATGTTTCTCATTCAGATTTCTCAGCGTTGCATTCATGACACTAGAAGAATTTCTGTGCATTCCAAACCTGTTCCTGTTTCATTCACTGCATACCTCAGCTTTTCATTTCAGTAATACACTCGTGTGCGAAATTTAAGGACCATTTCGTAAAATGCGAGAAATTTGCAATTAATAAGAAAACTATGGTCCGAAATTAGTTCTGGAGAATCGAGTGACATTCAATTGAGTATCATACACATAAGACAGTGAAGATTCGGTCACGAGGTCAATTAGGGGGGGCCACCAGAAAGAGATAAAGGCGAAAATGGAGTTTGACGTATCCTGTTTCACAGAAAGCTGATAACGAGATACAACTTTTATCAATTGTTATATTTGATGTGCATAATATTTATATGAATTTGCATAAACACAGCACAAATATTCGGGAAGATATGAAGGTTTTCTTTAAAAATTCCAAATTTTTCCGCATGTTTTTTGCTTATAACATGCAGAGTTTTCATTCAAATTGTACGAAATTTTCAGAACACTTGACAATATGTTGTAGAAGTATTGTTTTATAATTTGAAGTGAAAAAGTTGAATAATAGAGGAAATATGAGTGATTGTACTAAATAATTTTTTACTGCGCACGTGCGAGACTCAGCGGAATTTTTTTATAACTTCAAAGCCAGATATATAGAGCAATTCATAAAAAAATTCCAGATGAATCCCTTAAAAATTCAGGCTGATATCGGCATTTCAGTGAGTTGAAATTAAATTTCTCTTTAAGAGAAGCTAAGAGATGAGTGTTCTTGCACAAACTGATATTTTTAAAATTTGAATTTTCGAATGGTATTCGAAGAAATGAAATTCAAATAATGTATTAAATTTATAAGTGTACATGGGTATTCAGGATATTCAAATTTCCTAAAATTCAATGTTACTGTTCGAAGATTCAAGTTTCGAACGCATCAATTTGTGGAAAAACCCTCATCACTTAGCTTCTCTTAAAGAGAAATTTAAATTCGCCGCACTGAAATGCCGGCAGCTTTCTGAATTTTAACGGGATTCAACTATAATTTATTTTATAAGTTACGCTATATACCTGGCTTTGAAGTTATAAAAAAAAAAATCTGCTGCGCCTCGCACATGCGCAGTAACAGATTATTTAGTACAAACACTCCTATTTCCTCTAATATTCAACATATTTACTTGAAATTTTATTACAATACTTCTGCAACATATTGTCAAGTGTTCTGTATTTTTCGTATAATTTGAACGAACACTTTGCATGTTATAAGCAAAAAACATGCGGAAAAATTTGGGATTTTTTAAGAAAACCTTCATATCTTCCCGAATATTTGTGCTGCGTTTATGAAAATGCATGTAAATATTATGCACATCAAACATAACCATTGATAAAAGTTACATCTCATTATCAGCTTTCTGTGAAACAGGATGAGTCAAACTCCATTTTCGTCTTCATCCCTTTATGGTGGGGGCGGGCGGGTTGCCCTCGTGACCGAATCTTCACTGTAATATATGTATGATACTCGATTGAATGTCACTTGATCCTCCAGAACTGATTTCGAACCATAATTTTCGTATTAATTGCAAATTTCTCGCATTTTGCGAAATTTTCCTGAATTTTTGCACTAAGAAAGAGTATTTTATTATGTCTGCCGACGATATGCTTCTTCTTCTCTCGATGACGACAAAAATTAGTGAGTAAACAATAAAATGAGAATCTACTTCGAAAGACAGAGCATCATTGCCTGAATTTATCCGATTTTTTTAAAACGTGGTTCAAGATTGCGATGACCCAGTGACAGAATCTCTGTTGTGGCTTCGGAGGATCACTTGTTCGAAATCCATTTCCTCTCCGTGTTTTAGGACTGATGCCCGTTAAGTCCCTGTGCACACATCCGATTTTAACTGGAGGAAACTCTAGCGGCAAAATGCCGGAGAAGCGACGAGCGGCGTGAAGTACATTGATAACAGTTGGGTACTGCAAACAGCCGTAATTGCGGGTCTGATTCTGTTCCGATTTTCTGAGGAAAATGCTGAGCAAAATGGCTGCTAATTACTTTTACGTCCTCGCAGCATCACGGAAAGTATGAGTGCAGTACCCAGCCGCTATTTATGACCTTCGAGCCGCTAATCGCTTCTCCGGCATTTTGCCGCTAATGACTTGTCAGGTTAAAATCGGATGTATGCGCCGGATCTAAATCTGTTGTCGTGGGTCAAAGTTTCTCATGTAGTTGTGACGTGGTAGCGGGGGTGGGGGTGGAAAGTTAGATGAAGGTTCAGATTTCATCCTCCTCATCAGATCGCGGAACAAAACTTTAGGGTGCCCTCGTAACAGGACATTTATTTAACGAATCAAATTATCTGGATTTATTTTCATTACTGAATTATGCTTATGCAAAAAAATGCCGAAGTAAGTGCCGAATTTATTCTAATTCACCGCACCAATTTTATTTTAGAATCTATTGAGCATCTTGCATGCAAAAAAAACGAGATGTACAACGTAAGACGTGTACGTAGAACGTGTTCTATCTATTTCGTAATGTTACTTGGATATCAGTTCAAAAAATATTCATACAGAGACAATCAGTGAGAAAATCCTAAATTATGCATGTGATAGAAGTTCCCTACATTATCAGTAATGAAGTAGGTAGCTGCCCATGGTGATACCTAACATCATAGCAATGCGTCAGATTTCGGTCTTTAATCATACCATAGAGCGCTATTATTAAAGAATATAAGCGCTTAAATTCCTGTTTCTGATTCTGGCGCAAAACTACTCTAGTCCAGGGAGCTCAAATTTGTTAAGACGGCCCTGCTCGTTTGCTCTTCCTATTCGTGAACTTTAAATAATTTTGCATTTCAGTCAAAACATTGAAAACATCCTTGAATAAATAAAATTTAGCTCATTAATAGCTGATTGAATTGTTATTAATTACTTAAATTTGAGTAATTAATACAAATTCAATCGGTTATTAATTACGCAATTGTTTATTAATTAATGACATAAAATCAAATAATTAGCCACTTTTAATCAATTATCTTCATATCACATTATATCAATATAATTCTATTTTAATTTCGAAATCTGTTGTGTTCCGATTAAAATGCCGAAATTCCACCCATCTTTTTCAAAATAAATAAATAAAATTTCCCATAAATAAATCTGTAATAATCCTTGATAGGAAGCATAGATTAGAAGCATCATTTTCGAAATATAGCAGGTTCTCTTTATAATCGTGCAGCCATCTAGTGAGCATAAGAAACGTTAATATTTTATTCTAAGATTTTGTTCTTAAACTTAAAGAGAAGGAAAATAACGGGAATAACAGCCTTTGTTGCTTCAAATTTCATAACTCTTTAATTCAAATTCAAAAGGAAAATTATCTCATTTATGACAGGTAACAACTGTTTCGAAAGAGAACAAAATTAAATCTATGAAATTGCTACACACAAAATGCTGTCAAATTTCCATTTGCGAAACGCCCAGCATCTAAAATTACCTCAAACGGAATCATGATTGACCAAAATCGTGAAAAATAAGAAAGATCTTGAAATTTGTTTAAACTGAAGACTATTCCTGCTTCCTCTAGAAATGAACTTTTGAAGACGAAGTAAAGCTGAAATAGTAAATGAATTAATCATACAATGCGTGTAGAACAAGAGCAGCAAAAAATACTAAGATAATCAATAAGTTTAAAATCAGAAGACAGAAAATATATTTTAATATTATTATAATGTTGAAATGCCACAAAAAGTCAACAAAATGAGTCTGTTTGCATTTTGTTACGGAAATAAACCAACTACACAAAAAACACTATTTCTGTCAGTCAGTGGTGGACTTGGACAATACGAGTCCACAGGCTCAAAATTGTTTTGATGCCCCTCCCAGATTGCACAACATGTTGTCCGATATTATACAATATTGTTCGATATTATATAACACATGATATTGTACAATATTATGAATATTGTTAAATATCGTACAATATTGTACAATATCTTTGTGCTACTAGGGTTTCTCATACTCAATGAGTAAATTCGCCGTCAGCTTAGTAGTATGATGTACTTCGAATAGAGTCTGTGTTCCCCCCATAAGTCTAGTGCCTGTGCGAAAAACCGCCACTGCTGCCAGTGTAAAAGTTTTAAGGCCATCAAAATAAAAATAATATCTCAATTCTGCAGCTGAGAAAATACCTATCCCTTTCATTTCGAAACCCTATTGAAAGATTATCCCATCTACATCACCCATCAAATTCTCACATTAGAATAGAATTTAATATTATTTGTCTGAATAGTTTGAATATTATTACTCTGGAACACACCAGAATTCTGTTGCACGACTGGTGTGAAGAAACACATTATTTTATAGGTAGATCCAAATTTCCTTTTCTAAAAGGAATTGTAAAATTCAAAGTATGGACAGTAATAGTGCCTATGTAGGTTTTTGAATTAATTTTGAGGCGACAATGCATTTCATTATATGAAAGGAAATTAACAGACCTACCACCATATTGAAGTTTTGAGGAAAAGGAGTTTTCGCTTTCCAAATCATACCCATTATACTTCCAGTCATCAGGAGCATCCAAGTGCAATTTCCTTTCATCAGAAAAAGCAACCTGTAGCCATTGGTGGTCCCAAGCCATTACTTGTTTCGTACAGCGTGTGGGTCTGGTAAGTAAAAGACAATTTATACATTTTTGCTTTGTGCTAGAAATTCCCGGATTGAGTAAATGTATAACGAATGCTTATCTTCCAAACATTTAAACCAATTATTCGTACAAATTCTTTATTCGAATGTTTTCCGTCTGATGCCAAGCGTCAAACTCTTCTTTCGTCTCTTGCTGGCGAGGTTTTAGTACTGCCTCCAGCGTTTTTTTATTCAACATTCATCTTAAGCTTTAAAAATATTTGATAAATGCTTTAGATCTCTCTGGATCTTTTGTAATAGACCAGCTACTCATTCCTCTGATAAAATAAAATCTTGAACCTCACCTTTTTCGAGTTCAGTTTATTTGTTTTTAGCATTATTATAGAAGTAACAAAGATCTCAACAGGAAATATCAAAAAATTTGCCGTATTTGAATGGCTTTAACTCTCGTAAAACAAGTATAATTTTAATAAGAATAATAACAGAATTATCAGTATAATTATTTTAAGTTTATAGAGGTGACCTTAAAGTTTTCCTACAAATCGAAATAGTACTTTATTGTATAGTTGCTTTATTGTGGCAATAAAATGCATACATATATAATTTTTGATCTTCTATTAGCATTTAAACTTTTTTATAATATTAAAATGCACTATATGATCAAAAGATCCTTCCAGATTTACACATTTTTTCGAATTTCTCCAGAAAGGCTGGAGGAACTTTACTTTGACTTAGACCATGTGATGCATAGGCATGAACTCGCATTTTAAAGTGAAGATTCGGTCACAAGGGCATTTAGGGGAAAAACCAGAAATTGATGAAGACGGAAAGGGATTTCGAATCACCTCGTTTCACAGAAAGTTGATACTGATTTGCAAGTTTCATCAATGATTTTGTTTAATATGAGCATTGCTTACATGGATTTTCGTAAAAACAGTACATATATTTTGGAAGGTAAAAGGTTTTCTTTTAAAAAATTCCAAATTTTCCCTCATGTTTTTTGCTTATAACATGCAGAATTTTCAACCAAATTATACGAAACTTGCAGAATGGACAATCTGTTAGAGAAGCATTACATTAATTTTTAAATTGAATACTTTAAATATTAAAGGAAATATGATTATTTGCAGTAAATAATATTTTATTGCGCATGTGCGAGATGTAGCATAATTTTTCTTTCATAATTTCAAAGCTAGGTATATAGATCAACTTATATAAAAATTTAAGTTAAATACCATCAAGATTTAAAAAGATATCGGCGTTGCAGTGAGGAGAATTTCTGCCGCTCTGTATGAGAAACAAAATGATTTGGAGTTTTCCACAAATTGTTTTTAAACTTGAATTTTCGAATGTTTTCATAGATCTTTAGATTTTAATAAAGGTTGAATATGCTGAATACCCAGGCATACTTATAAATAAAATATATAATTTAAATTGCAGTTCTACGATTAATATTCGAATATTCATATTTTAAAAATATCAATTTGTGGAAAGGCCCTCATTATTTTGTTTCTCATAAGGAGGAACAGAAATTCTTCTCACTGAAATGCCGATATATTTCTAAATCTTAATGGTATTCAACTGAAATTTTTGTATAAGTTGCCCTAAATATCTGGTTGAAGTTATGGAAGAAAACTTACGCTACATCTCGCAAATTCGCAGTAAAAAATTATTTAATACAAATACTCATATTTCCTTAAATATTTAACGGAGGTGCTGCGTTGCATTCTGTTACAACCAAATGTCGCTGGGAAATTAAATTGTGTTTTAGTGGCGTATTATTTTAACGTTTCTTCATATTATTATTCTTGTGTTCAGCTTTTTTCATGTGGGGATATTTTATTAATATTAGGGAGAGTTGATGAATTTGGACTGGTGGCAAGACTTCAATTCTATTAAACATTTGAACCGTAAAAGTGGCAAAATATATTGAAACGCTATAAATTTGGTTTATGAAATTCTTTTTAAGAGAAAGCGTTACGTGGTTTCAGTTAGAGAACAATTGTTTAGATTTAGAGATAAAATTTATAAATTTTAACAAATGACTAATCGATCCTTACGCTGTTATAAAGTAAATAACAAAAAATGTTATTATATCCTCAGAAAGAAAACTTGTTTGGCTACAATTTACTGTAATAATTTTATTAAAATAGTTTTAAAATTAGGTTAGGGGAATTTTTTTGTTTTTGAGCAAAAGTTTCCTATATTGAATGGCAAACCGTTGCCTAAACTGGACTGTTTAAATTAATGGAGCCCTGTTATCTCGAACTAGAGCAATAATCCAAAAAGCTGTTACACTCCCTAATAGTCCTCATAAATTGGAAGTGAATAAACCAAAGCAAAGAAAACGGAAACCATAAAAGAACATTAATTGAGATAAAATGTTACGAAAAAGAACAAAAATTAAGTTTACGTAGTTTCGCATCAGATATAAGGAAGAAAAAAATTGATATAGTGCATAAAATGTCATACATGAGTTTATACATTGTTTCCTGGGGGAGAATTTGTGATTCAAAAAATATTTTTGCTTTAATTGTGGTTAGAGAAATTGATCGTCCAATCTGGGAAGCCAGTGGTCCAATTTTTCCCTAGTCGGACCATTGACACAATATTTAAGATGGATTTTTCCTACTTTAAATTGCATTTCATAAAAAAATTAATTACATAGTTTGGAAGATAAATAAATTAAAAAAAGTAATTTCTAATTAAAATTACTTGTCTATCACTGTCCATTGAAAAATTGCCTAGATGGCCAAAATTCTGTAACTTTCCCCTATTTTATAAAGTTTTTATGAATAATATTGTGGGTATTATGTGTACTAAAAGCTCGATTGCTTCAGTAGCTCTAAGAACCACCGCACGCCACTGGTCGAAAGTATCTGCAAAGCGATTCGGAGATTCTTTTTCATCTTCATAGCTGACAATGAATTGCAAAATTCCATCAGGTGGGGTTTTTTTCTGGCATTCTTCGCTTTCAACTAAATAATTCTTCGCTTTTAACTAAATAATTCTTATCTTTTAACTAAATCTTAAATATTTCTCTAACCTAGGAAGGCAATCGAAAGGATTTCAGCTTTATTTTGGACCATATTAATTCTTTTTAGCAGGTAAATTTTTGCTACTTTAAGTTACTATGAATAGCAAATAAATAATTTCATGTTGGAGCATATTGAAAGTAACTAAATATTACCATTCAAAAATGAGATGAATGTGTAAGATAAATATACAAAAGATGCTTGCAGAAAAGTTTCTAACAAAATTATAAAAGCGGAATTGGATAAATTTAAATTCAGTCCCTTTAAACAGTGTAAAATTAAAGTTAACAAAAACCACCATAAGGAATTTTATGTACGTTTATAATTAAATTAGAAAAATTAAATTGTTTAACTTAATAATAGTACAATAATATCAATTTTTTCAGATTTAATGCATTTTGCAAAAAAAAGGAGAGGAGCGCGATCTGATGGCAAAGTTATAAGTCAGTTTGTTGGAGCACAAATGGTCAAATCAGGCTTTTAAATGCAGAAGGTTTCATAGACAAAGGCATTCGACACTTTATCGAGTCGACAGATTGAAGTCGACATTTTAAGAAAAATTAAACACTAAAATTGAAGTAATTTCAGCGCAAAATTCAGTTTCGGAAAGATTTTTCAATATGTTCATTTTGTCATTTTATTATTGAAATAAAAGAAAATATACACATTATCGACATTATATTCAAAATAAATATAAAAAAAACTTTATAAAAAACGCTTTTACTAATGCATTAAAAAATAAAGTAATAATTTTTTCTCAAAAATCTGGAGATCAAAACAAAAATCGTAAAAGCGTGAGGCTCAGTTAAAAAAAGCTGTAAGTAAATTAGAATTGTAATCACATTTATAATATATTTTATATGATGAACGTTTAATTATATTTCGTTTCTTATGATAATCATTGTGGTTTTATATCTTTCTCCTATTGTTTTCAGCTCCTCACGCTTTTTCGATATTTTTTTTTTACCTCCAGATTTTTGAGAAAAAAATTATTATTTTCTTTTTTAATGCATTGGTAAAAGCTGTTTTTTTTAGAGTTTTTTTTTACATTTATTATTTTCTAGTTTTTAGTCTTTAATTTATGTCATAATTCAGTATTATAAATATTTTATAGATCAACTAACTAAAGCAATTATTTTATTGAAAAAGGTCTGATAGGATGTACGTAATGGACCCTATGTTTTATTGTACTATATGAGAAAATTGTGATTATTTATGCATTGTGATATTAACTAGGTACACAGTAATGATTTATTCTTAATATAACGGAATACGAATCGACTTACTGGTTTTTAATGGACTTTTTAATTAGATGTTTCTCATTCCGTTCCATTTCTTCTAATACTGTGATATTACAAGGCGTCTTACCAGTTAGTTTCGTGCAGTCTAAATCTTCAATTCTTAATCCATCCATTGATTTGACTCGGCTTAGTGCAACATATGCTTGACCTTCTTCGAATAGCTTCGATCCTAGATATATTATTGCATAATCGACTGTGCATCCTTGCATCTTATGTACCGTTAAAGCCCATGATAGTATGGGTGGAAGCATTCTTCTTTCGGCAGTACCGTAATAGTATTTTGCTGGAAATTGTATGGATATGGGTTGTACAACATGGACTCCTACACTGCCAAGGTCTATTTTTACTGATGGGATATCTTGATCGTACACTTGTTCACGTCTGGAGAGTGGACATGTGATATCCGTGAAGTATCCTATTGAACCATTGACAAGTCCTTTTGCAACATTTATATTTGATCTTAACATTACTTTAGCATCGATGAAGATCTTTAGTTGTTGTGGTAAGCCTCCAGTCTTGTTGATGTCAAATGCAATTTTATCTTTCAAGTTAATATTTCCGAGGTTTTGTGTTGCATCAACCAATTTATCCTGAGCTTTGATCTTGTACATTTGTGTTCCTTTTGCTTTGAAAATGTCTAGCACAGCTAGATTATGATCATTGACTTGTTGAAGTGTTGGATATATTCTTAAAGCTTTTTCTATAGCAAATTCACCCGTAGATTCTTTATTTATCTTTTCATTTAATATTGCAAAGTGCTCAGTTCTCATTTCCCCGATCCTCAATGCATTCAGCACATCTATGAATGTTGTATCACCCTGTTGTCTCATATTCTACACAAGTTCACATAGTGTAAAGAATCTCCAGAGATATACTGCTGGCTGTAGGCTCTGAGGTTGTTGATACACTGGATTTCCGGATCTCCTAATTGGTGGTAGCTGCATTAGATCTCCAAATACTAGAATGGTGTAGGGATGCATAATACACGATTTTTTAGGAACAAATATTTTTGCTATTGCAATTTTTAAATATTTATTCCAAATAACTGTTATTTCAATCACACCTTTAATTTCCAAAAAGTCTTATTAAGTATAAGTAAAGTATTTTTAAAAAACTAAATAAAAAATAGTTATTTGTCTTTAGTATGCTTTCTATGGACAAGTTTTCTGTTTTGCTGATTTACATTAAAATGAAGGAACTACGTAATTCCGGTGTAATGCTAAATCAATGGAATCTTCAAAGCGGAAATCCAAAAGCTTTAGAAATAATGTCAAGGCTTTTAATGTAAGTAAACAAACAAGAAAATCCGTCCATTAAGTTTTAATGTTTAATTCTTTATACTGTCAACAGATGGAGCCAGAAAAATTTCTTTTGGGTGTTTGGATCGGAGGTGACGGCAGAAGGGTATGTTGGAACTTGAGTGAACGAGTCACAATCAATCGCTGAAGTCATCCTTTGTCGTCACAGTTCACAGTTTCCGGTCTTTTAACAGTGCTATCGCAGTTGCGAACTATTATAGCGACTTTTTATTGTTATACAAGAGCTGTAATCGTTCGAAAACGCACATCACCACAAGATTGATGACTCATAGGAAATACCAATGCAACTGCGATAGTGGGGAAGCGAAGCGTGACCGCAAAGAATGATCTTCTTCTAAGCACCGAAATCCTGTTGGTGTGGCGTGGAAGTTTGGAGAGGGGGTGCCAGCTCAGGTTTCGTCCTCGTCATCTGACCGTGGTTCAAAATTACGAGGTCCGTCCCAAAATAGCCCTCGTATTGCTTCAAAACGGGACGTTAATATAACTAAACTAAACTCTAAGCACCGAAAATGAGCTTCCATGGCGTCATCTGTTGACAGAAGATAGAACTAAAAACTAAAACTTTCGAAAAGTATATTACAAAGAAATGAATTTTTAAAAAAATTAATAAACACTTTACACATATTCAATTACCAATGATTGAATTACGCCTTTTTGGCAGTAGTATTCATCAATGGTAATTGTGATTTTTTGATATTGCGTAGTAAATAACAGTTCATCAAATATTCGTCATTCCTAGAACGTTGATGCCTCCGAAGAATTCGTTCTCCGTGTTCTTAAGTTGTCGAAGTCGAGAATCTACCATACATAGCATTTGGTACGAAACCATTACTAGTATTATAAATTCAATTTCCTTCCATTGTTGACGCATGATTCTAAGATAATTACCGGTTAATAGCGATATTCCAGCACTTCGACCATCTTTTTGAACTGGCAGCTTAAGCAAGCTATGAATGGCACTCCCTCCTATTAAACGAGCAGCTACTCCTGTTAATGCACAAACTTTGACAACATTTCGTGTGTAGCATCTGTTTATTTTATTCCTTAACATGTTCAATAGGAACGTTTTACCTATAGAAAATAGTTTTTTAGTTTTAAATAGAAAAGTCTTTTTATAGAAAAACCCAGATAGCATGCACATTTGCAGAAGTGTGATTTTTTCTGGATATTATCTTGTCATGAGAAACTTGACACGACAAGTTTGCAGCGAAATTCCTGCAAAGTAGCACAGCATAATCGACCAACCCACTTGCAAAACAAGTTTGCTGTGAAGTTGATACGACACACTTACACACCACGATTTCCAAACAAGTTTGCTGTAAAGTTGATATTGCACACTTACACACCACGACCTGGATACAGAAGTATATATCTGGTTTTGATTCTTTGTCTCTGTTTCAAAAACATCCGGTTTTTAATAACATCTCCTAGACTGTCCTTCTTTTTCTTAATTCAAAAAATCAATGATAATTTGAAAAAAACTAACTAGGTCTTTTTATAAAAAAATATTACTTTTGAAAAATTCTCCATCCTAACTTTTACTAAATATAGAACTCGCACTTTAAAGAAACTATATTTCGCTTTTTTCTTAATGCTGAAATTTTAACGTTCATAAACAAAATTAAAATTAAACCCAAAAAACAGTCAATGTTTGCTGAAAAATAATAACTTACTTTGTGTCCCATATTTTTAAAAGTAATTACTTTTGAACCCTAATTTCATAATTTATGTCACTAGCAAAATGTAGTTATTAGCGAAAATCGCTTTTTCTTTGACTTCAAATAATATTCTCAAATTTATAAAAAAAATATTAAATCTAGAAGACAATTAAAAATAACTTGTAACTTGTGTATAATATCCTCGCAATCTTCTCTGAGCGAGGATTCGCTGGTCTAGGGGCTGGGGCAATAGGTTGGTAGCCGAGATTTCCGTGGTTCGAATCCAAGGTTCGTATGAGCACTCTCTTTTGTCTGCGCGTTTACAATGAACTTGGCGTGACAAGTTTGCTGCAAGCTTGTCGCGTGGTGACTTCGAAATTTGCGTTAACTTGCTGCAATCTTGATATGAACTTGCGGTCTTGACGTGTCAAACTTTCTGCAGACTTGCATTGCAAGACTGCTACAAACTAAAATTGCTATATGGGAAACTACGTTTTTTCGTTCATTTTTAAAGGAAATCAATCTATTGGGCAATATATATATTCCAATATATTCACATAATAACCATTGTGACTAACCGTCCTCCCAGTGGTGGCTCGTCCATTAGGGCTGTAGAGCTGCAGTCCCCCCTAAAATTATTTTAAAAGCTTGTATTTTCGTTTTTATTCTAATTGGCTTACTTTTCCACTTTAAGAATTCAATGATAATCAGAAATGGCAAAAAAGTAATAAAAAAAAACTTAAAGGGAAGACGGTAAATAAATCAAGAGAGACAGACCAGAGCTGCAGAGAGTTTTGCCCCTCCTAGGATCGAAATTTCGCGTATTGAGCAACTCGGAGCTCTCGGTCGGAAGAAAAAGGTAACCCTTTTTCCCACTGAAATTAGAATCCTGAGAGCTGCCCCTAGAGCAACTCTCGCTTGGCGCAGCTTCCTCATTTGGCCTTTTTTCGCTTTCTCTCAGTGAGACCAGTCGTTAAGTAGTTTTTTAAATCAAATTCTGTAGGAGTTGTAATTTTTTTGCTCCCTTATGTTTTTTGGGGTGCTGATTAAAAACATGAAAAAAATCCCAGTTTTTTGCTTATCACTCAAAAACTATCAGTTTTTAGTATATCATCATTATAAGCCAAAATAATCAGCATAAAATTTCCTACAACTTAGAACTATACAACTTCTGCAGCTGAGCTGACGAGCCGCCACTGTGTCCTCCTTTTGTAAGTTCTGTTCTTCGTCGAAAAGTATACAATAAATGATGTTACAAATGTTTTTATTATGCATTTATCATATTATAGTGTATTCTGTATTATCCGTTGCAATGAATTAAATTTTTCTTTTATTTATGATATTCTTTAGCTTCAATTTATTTTCGTTCTCCTTTTGTTGGTGGTTAAAAGTTGGTCACCTTATAATAACTCTTTCAGTAATGTGGTGATGATCTGAAAAGGAATCATGGAACAGTAGGAAGTTCTGTAATATCTTTGCACTCCTGTTTTTAAGGATCAGTAAAGCTTTTAATAAAGGCAGTGGTAGCATTATGTTTATGGGTTTTTTTAACGCACTTTCGATGATGTTCACTTAAAGGGATAACGAAGCTTCCTTTAATATATTCATCTTCCAAAATTTCCTTAGTGACCTTATCGAAAGCATTAAAATATTGATATTTCTGATACCAATTAAATGACTACACCAGAAATCATTCTTGGTGCATTTTTAATGGATAATAGGCTGCAGGAGTGAAGTGGAGCCGGAACGCCATTCTGGCACTGTTTTTTCTTTCTTTCTTTTTACACCAGAAATAAATAATAAAGGATTGCGAAAACGCCATAAAAACAGGTTGATTTTTGTCACCCTAGTTAGAGCGTGCCGGTACTGGTTTTAGAGCGCCCGGCACTGCTTATTTTGCGACTACACCACTAATAGGCTGAGACTCGAGAAATTAATGGAAATAACAATTTTACTCGATTAACCTCTGGTAGGTTACAGAACTTAAGAGGTTATAGGTTGAGAGGTCCAATAAACTCTAACATGTGAGAGCTGTGTATTGTTGGTACTAATTGAATCAAAATAATTACATTTCAACGATTACCTTTAAAACGAAACCGTGCGCATGACCGATGCACCACCTTTACTACTTAACACAGTGTTGCTAATAAATTATTTAACCATATTTAATAATTTTTTATTAATTGTAGAAATATTAATTCATATTTTTCAAAAAAAACATCGCCCACTGAATAGTATATAATTTCTTTAATTTGCCTCTTTTTCAAAGCTAATTTGATCGGGTTTTTTTTAATCCGGTTATTGGATTTTTTTTAATTGGTTATAATCGGGCCAAAAAATAACTGAAAAAAAAACCGGTAAATCGAAACAAAAAAACAAAAAAACGAATTTCGGTTTTAAGATGTAGGTTTTTCCACAGAGAAGTACTTTTTCTCTGTGGGTTTTTCCCACCCCTAGTATGAGGGCCTGGGACATCCTCCTACTAGGTGTTTGGAGAAGGGAGAGGAGGCGATGCTGCGTGAGATCGTTGGTGTTGCGTCGTCACCGTGACTAAAGACTAAAATAGCCATCCGGGGGTGGGGTGTAGTGGGCTATTAATCTAACTAACCCAAAATGTTCATCTGTTAACCGAGTAAATAACTCTCCGTAGTAAATCAACTCACAGAGTCCAAATAGTTATTGCACATGGAATTTTGTACTCGTTTTCATCCCGATAATAACGATGCAATTTCACAGAAGGTGATTTCGAATTATTTTTCGTTGATTGATTGATTGATTGAGATGTGGTGAGATGGGATTTTTAGCAACAAAGGCCATTATCCCCTAATGCCAAAAAGGATGCACTCAATAAATGTCAAAAAAGATGCATATTTTTCGTTTCAACCAAAGTAAATGAGTCTTGCCCTTTCCAAATTATTGCCAGTATCTCATCTACTATTCGGAGACAGCAACCGAGGCGAGATCTTTTCCATGTTCTTCTGAAGTTATCGAATTAGCATGGTGGTAAGTGCAAAAATCTAACACATATAGCAAGAGTGAATTCTATATAAAACAAAAATTGCATACTTCAACAAAAATCTATTGATGAATACTTTGATACGAATTAGAGAACTCTGAATTGTGAAGATCCAGTACATGGTTGTCTTGATCATTCCTATTATCTAAAGTATTTATACTGTAATGTCTTCGTGTCTTTTTTACTTGACTGATCGAATATCTAACGATTCTTGGAGTAATTTCATGTCATGGTATTTAAAAATAAACAAATGAGCATCTTTTCTGTTAGCATAATCATAAAAGAGGAACACACTGAAGCATTTTTATTGTCCGCTAGGGGTATATCCGGTAGCTTTATCATGTATGGGCGGTGCTTTCATCTGTTTATTTTCGATTGCATTCAATTGACGCAATCCGAAACTACTCGCCGGTGTGTTTTGATTATTTGAAACAGACGAAAACGCGAGAAGTTAAACAGGTCTGTAATTTAATTAATCGTTAAATTATTGTTTGTAGCAGCTTGTATAGAATCTGTAAAAAATTGCGGATAAAGTGGATTAATTTTTTTGGAAAAAATGTTATTGAATTTTTATATTAACTGATTATAAAACTGATTCCAAAATATCTTATCAAAATTTATCAGTTGAAGAGAAATTTTTTGCATCCTGATTTTATTTCTTTCGCATTTTTTTAGAAAATCAGTGGAATAAATCAATAAAAAATGTATTCAACTTTTAAAACTTTTTGTTTGAAAATTCTGATTAGTACAGTGATATTTCGAATACGTGTGTCAATATGTTAATTTCAATGTCTATGTGTCATGATGCCTATTTAAAAAAAATTTGCACCATTTTAGATAAAATACTTTTATTTGTAAATATGTATAATATTGTCTCTTTGTAGTTCATTTATAATTTGTTATTCGTAGTTGAAAAGGACTGTTTATTTCATTAAACTTTTTTAATGAGTGCAATGCATTTTAATATTGATGCATCATTTGAAATTATTGTTTATATAGAATTAAAGATAAGAAGTTGTCTTACCCTCCACTTTATTCATCTGTTTATTCTTTTAAAGAATTTGAAAAGAAAGCTGTTAAAAGAAGAATTTAAGATTTAATTCTAACTAGGATGCATAAAAGCTGTGTTCTAATGCACTTTTCCTAAAGAAATGTAGGCATCAAAATTTCTTTTAAGATATATCTTGCATGTTTATCAGTTTTTTCTTTATATTCCTAAAAGATTATCTTACTCAGTATTTTTAAATGGGGTGCTTTATGTGTCCATATTATTTATATATTAAAAGCCTCTGGTTGTACAAATATATTATGCAATATATTTGTGATATTATTCTGTTTCAACATTGCACAATATTGTAGACTATCTCATGCTATTTGAGACAGATTTTATCTAAGTTGTGCTTAATTTTTGAATTTTAGTAATGCAGTGTGAAGAATATTTCCCCATTAACTATTCAGATTAATTGATGTTTATTCTAAAGCATCTATAAAGTTTTAAATAGAATTTCTGTTTGAAAAGTGTGAAACCATTTGAAGGAATATTGAAATTTTCTAAAATTCAAAAGTTCATTTTTCAGTTCAGAATTCTTAGCATAACAGTTATCTAAAGCATATTTTAAAATATAATATTCTTTCCAACCTTTTGGATTGTGCGGACCACCTTTTGTGTAAAAATATTTTGAAGCCCACTAACTAAATGTACAAATAAAAAAATTCAAACACATTTATATATATATATATATATATATGTGCACATAAATTTCAGTAATTAGTAAAGCTTGCTGAAAAAGGATTAAAAATATATTGTTTTTCATAAAGCAAAAAATGAGTGACGACTCTTGTAGCTTCCCTGATTTCAACTCTTGACTAGACTTCTGCAGCCCACTAATACCCTATCCATGGCTCACAAGTGGGCTGCTGTTCTACATGATCTTGATATTGACTTATGAGATCACATTTCATTTTTAAAGAAGGTTGATATTTTTTTAAAGTTTTCATGATTATTTCCTTAGTAACAAATCTTGAAGCAGCAATAATACAGTAAATTCTCGATTATCTCACATTCAAGTATCCAGAAAGCTCAACTAACCAGAAAAATTAGAAAATGAGTTTTTCTAAAAATTTTATATCCGCGCCGAAATTTATCACTCGCATGCCCGCACCGTTCCATTCACGCGGGCAAATTATTTCTAAAAGCAACGTCTGCTACGCACGGAGGGGCAGCAAGAAGGGAAAAAAAGCAATATACAGTACTGTGGCATACACAGATTTGTTTTATGGGGAGGGGGGTTCAAAAGCAAAAGTGAGAACTAAAAAATAAAAGGTCCTCACCTATCGCCGAAAAATGAGACTTGAAAATGAAATCAACAACCAAAAAAAAAAAGGTAAGTGGACAGAATCGGTAAAAAAAAAAAAAAAAGAAACTCAACAGGGGCTACTACAAATTGGTCTACTGCTTTTTCCTTTATTTATTTACTCTCCAAATACTGGCAGATGTTGATTCCGATTATGTAATATCACGCGCGTGAGAATTGGAGGCATGCGTATTGCACAATAACCCTTGCCATTTTATAAAAGATAATTAATTAGTTTTGATACTTAATCACGGATTTGTTTATGATCACTTAAAAGAGTTTTATTATTCTTGCTGAGTAGAATATTTTCCAGTTTCGTCAGCTATTTTTATATGTTAACATTTTTGCAATCTATATATTTACGGTAAAAATTCAATGTTAAATTAAAATCTTCATAATATGTTTTGTAAATAAAATGTTATGGAAGATACAGAAGTATTCTAAAAAATTATATTTAATTCACATTTCAAAATGACAAATTATTTGGCCGAAAAAATAAATAATAAAAAAAAAGGCTACAATCTATGTCGCCCCCATTTTTCCTGTCACTCTCAACTATTCGGACTTTTCAGGTATCCGGAAATCGACGTTTCCCGAGCTTGCCAGTTAGTTAAGCTTTTACTGTAGTTCCTAATATTACTATAAAGTTAAAGATTTTTTCATTTTTAAGTTTATTTTGAATAAAAAAAATTGCTGTTTAAAATTCTATGTTTAAAAATTATTCTATGTGAATATATATATCTGTACTGTAATGTTAAAAGAATTATTTATATAAATTATTTCTAAAATTATTTATTTATATATCTTTGCTGTGATGTTAAGGTAAACCTGGAGTTTAGGGTACTTACTATTTTCTCACCAATTTTCTTTGGTGCAATTTTATTTGCCATCGCCAAACACTGCTTAGGATATGCAGTGAGTTTTTATAGGTCTCCTGCGCATTTGATGCCTATGGCATCTCAAAACGAGAGATTGAGCATGCAATGCCGCGTGTGTACTGGGCAAATTTTTTTAACTTAAAAAAACATCAGCAGCTTTGCTTTCAGCAAAGCACGCCCCTCGTAGCTTCGCTTTTTCATTGAGAAGCAAAACAACAGGGAAAGCACAAACACAAGAAAAACACGACGTCTGAAGTCGATGAAACGTAGCAAGGGAAACATTGTTTCCAGGAAAAACATTCCTTGTTCTATATTTGGAAGCCATAATCAGCAACACAGAGAAAGAGAATCAGCAAATTCGTTGAACGAAAATCTTTAGAAGAGAAGCAAACGGTTATTGAAAAAAATCGTTTGGTAAATGATCAAAAATTCCAAATGAAGTATTATTCAAATTCGTATGCCGACCAATCAAGTCGAAGAGAGCAGACAGTGGACCAATGGAAATTAGGCGAAAGTAAGGGCATCCACCGTAGACTGGTAAACAAATCACTGTTGGCGCATGCGCAAACGACGCTGAAAAAATTTTCAACTCGTATCCAAAACAAATGTTCTGGCACTCTCTCTCTTGGCGACAAACAATTGGCGAGCTTAAGAGAAACAAAGTGAGCACGCACCCTAAACTCCAGGTTAACCATGTTAAATATACTTATTATATGGATTTATACCATTGATGTTGGCAGTGGCGGACTGGGTCTGAAAATAGTGGTTGCCATGAGTGAGTGGGGGGCCCTTGCCTATCACATTTAGAATGCCCTCTTAAATATATTTTTTAAATTTTATTTATTACAAATATAATAAATTAAAATGAATAAGTTCATATGAACAGATATACCAATAAAGACAAAATTTAAAAAAAGAAAGTAATACAAGCAATCCTATAGTAATTTCAAGTAAACGAAAAGCAGACAACAAAAACAAGAAATCCATTCTAGTTCACTTTTTCAAGGGCTATAAACTATTCGAAATGGATTCAAAAGAATATTTTGGGCCAAGACAGAGCTTCTCATAGCCCGAACTCCCCAAAAAACTGTCTATTGTTCTCTGTTTTTTGTTATGCTGCTGACTGTCTATTGTTCTCTGTTTTTTGTTATGCTGCTGCAATGGCGCGCATCTTAAACATTGTCGTAATTTTTCTAACTTCATTTCTTTTTTTCAATTAAATTCTTTTATTCATTTTAATTTTTGTATAATATTAAAAAAAAATTTTCTTGTCCAATTTTAAATCTGCTTTCTTTTTTAAATAATAATTTTTTATAAAAAAAAAATTTTAAATCATTGATTGTTTGCATACTAAATTAATATAACCTATTCCTAAGCTAATATTACTAATTACAGTATACACGTATTATACATATTATTGGAAGTAATAAATACCAAATATAAATACAAGTTTATTATTGAATATTTTGGAGGTTGTATATTTACAAGCCCAAATATAATAAGTTAATATAATATCTTCCAAATATAATTTTGGAACTAAACTGTTATTTTAATAATTTTTTAACCAAACTGTAAATAAAGTTCAAACTGTTTACTAATTCTGATTTTTGTAAAGAATACTTCTTTCTATCATATATTAACAACTCAAAAGAAAGGAAGTGTATTGCATGTTGCCCACTTCATTAAGGGCAAATCAGTTCACTAGATGACTGTGCAAATCTGTCAATAATTACTCTGCATCCAAATCGTCGAACAATTCCTTTTCAATAGATAGCAACATATAGGATTCCAAGTTTTCCTCAGACAATGAGTTTTATTATGGTCTTTATGATCTTTAGCTTTGAAATTTCACTACTATGAATACATCATTCATCCCTCAAAAATAGATTTCAAACTTCTTAAAAACAAAGTTCTTTTAAAATATTTTCAATTGATGCAGGTCCATTAAGATACAGACTGTAACAGAAAAATGAAAATCCTGAGTAAAAGAGTAAAAAAAAAAAAAAAAAAAAAAAAGCATAATGGTCAGCATTACACAGGAACCACCTCAAACATAATTAGAACTGTTAGCTAAATTAACTCTAAATAAATATGAAGAGAAAGGATCATGTATAATTAAATTTTTACTAGTTATTAATCTGTTATTTATAGCATTGATTATTTAAACCCTCACACACTTGGTGAATAAAGAACGTGTCCGAAATTCACTAAATTTTAGGCAAATATGTTGTTTACAAATCCCTTTGATAAAAAATAAGAGACTGGAATTTTAAATATTTAATTACATTTGGTGGTGATCGTAGCAAACGGTCTGCAATTCCTTGACTTTCGAGCATATATTTTAACCGAGGAGAGATTGAGAAGACTTCGAATTCGTAAATTTTATTTTTCACGTCTGCATCGTACAAATTTGTATTTCATTTTAGTACATTTTTAATGTTCACTACTCAAAACGAACTCTCACAGAAGATTTTTTGTTTTGACTACATTCTTCTAGGCCCACACCAAACTTAACTGCTAACATGATTTGCAAAGCAGAATTAAATGAGTAAAAAATATTATTTTTAAAGATTCACACAAAAATGTAACATTGTAAGCAAGTCTGGATACATGGATGTATATATCATAATTTGATCTAAGTGACTAAATTTATCGTCCGCAGTTAATGCGGATAATAATAACATCGCAATTTCACGATTAAAATAACAAAAGTATGATTAAATTTGTTTGATTTTAAATTCCGTAAGTTAAATATTTGTAGACGATTTTAGTGACAGAGGATGAAAGAGAAATGCTGTCCTATAGTAGGCCATCCATTATAAGAGATACGAAAGAAAATTCTATTGATGATTTGGAATTTTTAAATTGAATTAATTTTACAAGTAATATTTCTGTAATTTTTCATTAAATTGATGCTAATTAAAAATATAATTTTTAAAATGGTTCAATAATCATTTTTGTGAAATAATATTTTTAGAGATATCGCGAAAAAGACGTCAACATTGTATTCAATTTTTAATTAACTGAAATTTAAATTAACTGTTGAGTCTAGAATTGTGAAATTTGGTGCAAACATACTATGGAAATTGAGAATGTACACCTCGGAGAATTTTTTAAAATTTTAATTTATTAAATGTTAAGCAAGAATTTGATATTTTTCAGTAATAACATTCTCCCGTTATTTCGCCAGTTTTTTTCACTCCAATTTTTTTCTTTCTTTGTTACTTCAAATAAATTTACTTTTTAGATATATTTACTACATTATTTTGATAGATTTACCACTTAAATGACTCTTTCAAATGATGGCAAGATAATTTTTCCTTGGAGATAATGTTATTTATTTCTTTGTTAAAATTAGATAAAATATTTGCTAAACGATTAGATTAATAATGTGTAATAATTGTAATTTAAATTAGAATTATGCATGATCAAAATAAAAAGATCTTCATTGATTCTCAAGATTTTTTTAGACTTTTTAATAGTTGAATTTAAAGATTTGATTATTAGTTTCATTAGATACAAAACATACTGCATCAAAATTTGGTTCAAATATTAATTTCCTGTTCACTGTTTCTCTCTCTCTTTTTTTTTTTTTTTACAGCTAATTCATTTCTGGGTTTTTATAATTATTAATAATTTCAGCCTACTAGAAGTTAAATAAGTTGGTAGATTTCAATTTGGTTGATATAATTAAATTATTACAATCAATAGGCTGGTTGTCAAAGGCGGCTAGTATTTAATACTGAGAAATAATAATTTGAGCTCTTCTCTCGAAATAATTTTTTCTCCTTTTGTAAGATATGCATGTCTTACTCTCTGCTGACTGAAAACAGGAATACCTCTTTCTCCCCCCCCCTCGTTATTTGCCAAGAAAGAAGAAGCACCAGAAATCTGTCCAATGGATTGAGGTTCCTTTACCCTTTTTACAACGTTGTAAACATGACCAGATACTCCCCCACCACATAAAAAACATAAATCTAAGAAAAACGCGAGTGTTCCCCTTTTCAAAAATGTCCATTGGTCTTCAAATTATATGATTTTTCTTCTCCCCCCCCCCTTAACAGTTTTAGTGCCCCGATGAAGACTTTTCCCTGTCTTTTACTTTAGGCTAGTTTGCTTGTCTGTCAGTTTTATGACAACAAAATGCATACACAAAAAGCACGTCGTTTACCATTTCCAAGGACTGTATCCTTCTTGTACAGAGCGGTTATCATCTCTTTCTGCTGGGTGCCTCCTAGAAGAATAAAAGTCGTGTTGTTATAGCGTCCTGGCCTTGCATAGAAAATGTTGTGGGGTTTAGCACGAAACTACCTGCTATTTTCCTTAGAAAAGGCACAGGAAATTTGCTTGAAAAATAGTTCTTCCCTTTCTCTCTCTTAAACACGCATCATCCTAGGGGCCCACATTGACTTATGTGTAAGGGGCTCACTTGCCATCGGGCAAGCTGGCAACCTGGCCAGTCCGCCACTGGCTGTTGGGTAAAAATGCTTTTACCTTTTTGGGAATTTTAACCATTTCTGAATAAGCATTAATTTACATAATATATGTTTATGTTATTTATATTAATGGAATTATTAAATAAGAATTGTAGCCTTTGTTTCAGACACAATTATCTATTTACTGACAATTTAATTTTTAAATATTTATAAAGATATGGAGTAGAACCTCATTACACCCAGTGGTGTAGTCTCAAAATAAGCAGTTCGAGGATGTTCTAAAAGCAGTACTGGAACACTCTAACATCAGATAAAATTTTACAGTGTAATCTGGGTGACAAAAATTGCGCTGTTTCAAGGACGTTTTCAGAATTTTTTGTTATTTATTTCTCGTTAAAAAAAAATCAGTGCCAGAACGGTGTTCCGACTCCATTACACCCCAGATTACACCATATTAACACAAAAAGCTTGACAATATTACTACAATATCTTTATGCTGTTGTGCGGCATTCGAATATAAAACAACATTGTGGAGATATTGTACTATATCTTGTGCCAGTAGGGCACCATTGCTGCAATAAAACCTAAGATTCTGATAAGAAAGACAGGATCATAGTCTAGTATTTTAACAGTATTTTCAATAGATGGAGACTTTTAAATTCTGTTGATAAATCAAGAGCTAGGTCCCTAACTGTGAATCACAACCTCATATGGGGGGTCAAAAAACTTCCACAGAACCTCATTCATTTTTATTCTTTCACTAATTCACAAAATTGATCAGAAAATCATCTTGATGTAAAAATGTAAATTAGAATTTTCCAAAAGTAATTTTTTAATTAATTTTCTTGTAGTTATCCTTAATTTTTACTTTATTCTCTTACCTGCATGGTAACTTTAAGGTTGCAGTAGAATTTTTCTGTTGAAAATGAAATTGTAAAATGTTTTCCTCCCCAAAAAGAGTTTCTAGTGAAAAACATTTAAGAATCCCTGATCTTGAGTAATTGCTAAGAGGTGGTTGGACAGAATTTTTTTTAGTTTGTTTTCATGATAATATATGCGAATTTACTAAATTGGAACTCAATAAATAACTCGGCTATAATTTTTCAGTGTTTTTAATGCTTTTTCATAACAATATAAATTTGACTTCATTTAAACAGTTATGTATGTAAATCAGTTGTTGAAGTCAGAATGTTGAAATATGTAAATCAGTATACAAATTTGTATCAAATTCAAGTTTAGATTTATTTATAACAGTAATCTTTTTAGACAGTCTTCGTATTGAAGGGAAGTTGAAGTATTTTTAGCTGTTAGTATTTTAATTGTAAAATATAAGTCTTTTCTTAGTATAAAAGTTTGATTGCACATGTATTTGCTGTCTAAGATATTTGAAGCTGTTATTTTATTAGTGAATATACTCAATTCATACTTTTTGACTATTAATATCATCTTTGCAGATAAAAGGTATGAAGCTTTTCTCTCCCCTGAAACTGAGAATCTGTTAAAATTTTAATAAAACAGGCTTTATTTCTTTCTATGCTTGTAGTTCTTCAGAATCCCCCTTTTGTGGTATAAAAAAGTTTGGCAAGTCCATTTATTTAGAAAAAAGTTTGTTGTTATCCCAAAGTTAGAAAATATAAGAAAAAGGGGAAATAAAACTGTTACTAACAATTATTTCATGTAAATTGAATTTAAATTAGATATGTAATAAGTATAAATGGAATCTTTTCAGCTTAAATCATTTTCTTACTTGCTTTTGAAAACTTATATTAAAGAATTTTAAAAAGATAGCTATGCCTGCACTTGGGTTTGCAACCCATAGTTTAAGAAACTTTGATGTATATAGATTTGATGTATATAAAGCATTTTTCTATGTGGTCTGCATATATCGAAAAAGAGTTACTTTTTTTTAGGATAGCCCAAAATGTATTTTAAAGCTACTCACTTTTTCATCGTGGTGTAATTGTTTTTCAAATTTATGCATTTTTTCAAAATTGCAATTTAAAAATTTTGTTTTGTATGAAGATTCAGATTTATATAGTTTGTAAACTGATTATTGTTGAACATTCTAAATATAACTTTCTGTCTTTTAAAATTCTTGATTGTTATTGTCTTTTAGTATCATCATGATGGCTGATGTATTGTGCAATAATGCTTTCTTGAAAGAAACACCTCTAACATCTACAAAAAATAAATTTATCTTGGAACCTGAGTCAAGAAATTTATTCTGTGATGAATTTGCCATAAATAGGTAAATATTTTTGCATTTAAAGTTTTTAAAATTAATATTTGGTTTATAACCATTTTGCAAATCTGTTAGTCGTTATTGTTATAGGGAAGTATGCAAATTGTTCTTGTCACATTTCACAACCATAAGAAATATACCTTTTTTTTTAATTGAAGAAAGAGCAAAAGAAATATTATTGCAATCTTAGAGATCTTAATTATTATTATTTAGTTTTATTCCAAAATGACATAAATTTCACTATTCAATCCCATAACCTGCAAAATGTATTGCTTTATATATGTCTTTTTTTATATGTAGATTTTATCTTTTTTTTTTTCTTTTAAAAATTCATCACTTGGAATTTGAGAAAATAAAGATGAAACTATTAGTGAAAGATATATTTGTTTTAAATATGAATTGTTTTCTTCTTCCAATGTTCTGTATTGTGTACTAGAATGGCTATAAGATTTAGAGAACAAATGCCTATTATTTTTAAAATGCTTTTGAAGTATTGGATACTGAATAGTATCCAACAAAGTATTTAAAGATATTAACTTTTTTTTAAAAAAAAATGTGTTTAATCTTCAGTAAATGTTTGGCACATTTGAGCAGTATGCTTACAGTCATTGCCAATTTGTTGTTTTTACATTATTGTTCTTTCTAGACAAAATTAATGAAATATTTCTATATCATACACATTTATAAAGGCTTGTGAAAGTAAGTTGTCATTAGTTAATCCTGTTTTGAGACTAGTGGGAATTATGCCTGTGAATGTTCACACTCGGTAACTTTTTTAAAAACACTGAATTATTGAGATATGAACTTAATCAAGGTGAACCTATGGCTTTTTGGCTCAATATGCTAAGGATTAGATTATCCAAGCATCTAATGGATTGAAAAAAATTCTTTGCCTTTTTTGAAATATTGAGGTTTGCACAATACATGCGATGCAAAATGAAATTGAGGGATTTAAAACAATTTTTACCTTTTAAGACATTCTGGTCAAAGTTCTATCGAAGAAATCCTATGGTGGCTGCACTTGATTGATTCTTTGTTAACTAAGTAATTGAAGTTAAAAAAGGCATTTCATTTCTGAAAGTATCTTAACATTTGGTTAATTTATTTTAAAATTGAGCTCTAAACAGGTAAATTTTTATCCTGTGTTTAACAAAATTAAAACTTCAGTATAAAAGAATCATATTTCGTTTTTCTCAATAGAAATACATCCGAGAACATTTTATATGCATTAGCTTTCAGCAAAATATTGAAGTGTGTGAATATTCAGTCATCATATTTCCTTTTTCATTATTGCTTTTTGTTTTGAAAATTTAAGTTCTCTCTCTTTAAGGCATTTTTTAAATGAGGATTCTGCAAATCATTACTTTCAGTATTTAATTGTATTAGATTTAATTTGTTAGGTTGTCCTGTTTGAAGCTACACATGGGCTATTAGGTGTTGACTCATAAAATTAAATTTTACTTTGAAGTTGATGACACCTGAGCCAGAAGCCCCACTCTTTGGACTTTTGCAGTTCATAAATCTAGCAACATTTGTTTCTCGGCTAGGTTTCACATGCACTAGATCCACCATCCTCTGACACAAGTACTAGCCTTGTATTTTCATCAGTGCTAGATGTTCAATTTATTTCAAACAGTAGGGTGTAAGTAATATGTAAAAGGTATTTCTGCTATTTTCATCTACATTTGAAACACTTTGCAGAACATAACCCTATAACTCAGAAGTTATTTCAAATCATTTGAATTTTTCAACAAAAATGACTGTGTTTCAGAGAGAGAAAAATTTTGTTGTATTAGTAATTTAGATAAAGCTACAATAACATTTTTTATATCTTTCAACTGTGTTGTGTTTCTCCTCTCATGCATAAAAGTTTCACACATGAGAATTATTGCAATTTTCATGTTGTTTAACATATTAATTGCCTTGTGAAAGGCGTATTGGTTGTCATATATACAGGGTGTCCAAGAAGAAAGATCTTTATTATTCTAAAAATTAATGAGAAAATGTGAAAAGGGGGAATGAAATGCACTTTGCAGCAAACGAATGAAGAAATCTAACAAGTTTTTTTACAATGTAGCTGTACTTAAGCTCCTTTATTAGCAGGAAAAAGGTCCAGTCTGTACTCAATTTCCAACCAAGAGTTTTTTTAACATTTGGGGTGTAACAGTCAGGATTGCTAATTGTATCCATTCCTTTAAAACAGAAGTATCAGAAGCAGGCGTTTGATAAACAATGTCTTTCACATAATTCCGCAAGAAATCCAGTGGAGTTATGTGAGGAGATTGCGGAGCCAAAGGTATTAGTTCTCCATGACCAGTCCAACGTTTAAAAGATACTATCAATTAATTCACATACGTGACGAGTCCAGCGAGGTGGAACTCCTTCTTGCCGAAATAAAATATTTGGCTGCAAATGTTTCAATTGTGGAATAACATAGAACTCAAGAAGATCCTGGTACACATCACTGTTAATCATCTTCTTCACAAAGAAAAATAGAACGATTATAGCGTCTTGTAAAAAACCACACCAAACATAAACTGTGTTGATTCATTTTCAACTGAAATGTGTCTGTTCTCAGAGCTCCATATCCTAATGTTATGGCCATTAACCTTTCCAGACACATGGAATGTGCTAATATAGAGCTACATTGAAAGCACTGTAAAAAAACTGTTAGATTTCTTTATTCTTTTGCTGCAAACTACATTTCATTTCACATTTTTACATTTTTGTTATTAATGTTTAGATTAATAAAGATCTTTCTCGGATACCCTGTATTTCTGATTGCATGCACCATACAACAGGCAGTTGTCAGAATGTAATAAGTAAGAGTTGGTCAGGTTATATATTTGAGCTCCACCAGATATTCTAGAAAAAATATTTGGGATGGCAGTTAATGTGTGAATTTCTCAAAATCAACATAATTTATATTATGTTTTCTTTTCATAATTTTTTATGTGATTTGTTTACTTTTATTCTCATATCCTTCCTAATAGAGATTTTTTTTTTTCTTTTTGAATCTTTGAATTGATTCTTGGTTACATTTATATGTCAATTAACTTATCTATTTTGAATGTAAATTAACAAAAAAGATTTTGAAACCTATGTTTATAATATTATAATTTTGATCTTTGAATTGAAATTTTATAAGCAAAATTTTGTTGTCTTAGTTTCATGTGTAAAAAGTATATTCATTGTTTTTTTTTAATCTAAGGAATTCCAAAGTATTTTTTTGCAATCTAAATTCCTTACAAGAAAAATTTTAATGTCCACCTTAATTTATGAATTTTTTTTCAGATTTTTGTGAATCTCTTAATCAAATAAGTTTTATGTGTAAAATTAATAGATCAAATGTGCTTTTTTATAGCATTTTTAATATGAAATCTGGGACTGCTGTTCCATCTCGGAAAAGGAAACTTCACTCATCATATTTTGAAAGCTTAACAAAAGAAAATGCATTAACAAGCACAGTAAATAAGTTTCTGCCAAAACGTAAGACATAAATTTTATATACCATTTTCTGAGTATGGCTATTTATTATGAATTTATATTATTTTAATATTCCAATCATAGTTTTAAATGTTTTATTGAAATAAACATACTTTAGATGAAAGATGTATCCATTTCTATTTGGAAATAATTAGTAAAAGACTTGTCGGATTACATTGAATTTAGGGACATTTTTTTTTGAAAATGTATCATTTTGAGATTGTAGCAATTTGTTTGTTTCTTAATATTTTTTACACAAGGAAATTGTTAATTTTTCATTGAAAATGCTTATTTTCTCATTGTATTCTTAACGAAATGATGAAAACAGCAGAGGGCCATTTGGAGTAATTTTAACTATTCTGTCCCTAGATTATTTTAAATGCATAATATTAAACATACTTTACTAATATGAAAAGAAGCTTCATGCCTTGTTCTTTTGAATAAATTCCACTGCGCTAATTTTAGAAAAAATATTTTTAGACATTACTTTTTTTGTATGATAATAAAAGGACCTTGAAATACTTTTCCTGAGAACTATTTATGTCCTAACAAATTTAAAATGCTTTGAAATAATGTTTTTAATTTACTTTATATGTTTATACAAATTGATGTTGGAGAATAATCGAAATTTTGGCCTTTCATGAAGGCTATTTTTCATGTGTTTTTAATTTGTTGGTATTTTTTGCGCATTCAGTGTAATTTACTGATCTTGTAACATTCCTCAGAAATATTGTCACTATAGTTAATTAGTTTTTTTTGTTAATTTCCTAGTAAAGATTTTTTAATATTTAAAAGCAAACTCTTTAATGCATAATAGCAACTATTTGCTGAAATTTTTCTAGTGTCTTTTATACAATAACTTTGCAGTCATTCACCTCTGTTGGCACCATAGCTCCATACATGCCAGTAACTACGGATTCTCGTAGTTACAATGGATTTTATCGAAAATTTCCACAAACTATGGATAAGATTTCTATGGAAACAAGTTTTTTCCCCCTTTCACACAGTCGCTTTAGTTTTATTCTTTGATGACATGGCGATATAGAGTTTTTTCTACATTTCATGTCTTTGAAAAATGTTATATAATTATTTCTAATTCTTCTATTAATGGTGATATGTCCCACTGGGGGGAAGCACTACGAATATGTGGATGAGAAGCCACCGGATAAATAAGCGGGTCTCGCTTCGCTAGTAGGTACAATCCCAGATAGCACATACGTTTGCAGCAAGTTTGATTTTTACTTGATATTATCTTGTCATGGCAAATTTGATGCGTCGATGGTGTAGCGAAACTGCTGCAAATTAACCAGGCAGAATCGCCACCCTCGCTTGCAAAACAAGTTTGCCACGGTGAAAAAAGACAACTAGCGCCACCCCTCCTTGCAATGCAAGTTTGCTGTGAAGGTGTCATGACAAGTTAACAGCACGATTGCAAAACAAGTTTGCTGCAAAGATGATAGCACACTAAAAGACACTAAAATAGAGAAAGACCTTTCTCTGTTTTAAAAAACATCCGATTTTTAATAGCATCTCATAGACCTTCCGTCTTTTTACTAATTCAATAAATCAATGATAATTTGTGAAAAAACTAACTTTTTTTATAAAAAAAAATTTGAAACATTTTCCATCTTTTTACTAGAACTCACACTTTAAAGAAAACTTTATTGCCTTTTTCTTAATGTTGAAATTTTAACGTTAAACAAAATTAAACCTAAAAAACAGTCAATGTTTGTTGAAAAATAATAACTTATATATTTTGTCCCATTTTAAAGTAACTACTTTTGAACTCTTAATTTCATAATTTATTCTATTAGCAAAACGTAGTTATTAGAATAGTAGTAACTCAATAGTACGTAGTTCGAATCGAATCTAATGATGTATTAGCGAAATCTATTTTCTACTCTCAGAGTTAGCTGGCCGAGTGGGTTTAGAGTGTCAGCTTAGGGAGCGGTAGGTCGCGAGTTCTAATCCGAGGTTGTGTTCGTACTCTGTTTTTGCTATTGTTTGCAATGAGTTTGACGTGACAAATTTGTAGGAAATTTGACGCATGGTGACTTCGAAGCTGACGTTAACGTGCTGCAAACTTGTTTCAAGCTTGCACTCTTGTCAAGTCAAATTTGTTGCAAGCTTGCAGATTTGCAGAGCAAGATTGCTGCAACTTTGCTGCAAACTAAAATTGCTATCTGGGATAATGGTTGGAGCTTGCCTTTTGCCGGTGATAGTGTGTGCCTCCTATGGGAGGGGTTGACTGTGGCCAGTGATGGCCATTAAGACTCCAGCTATTACAGTGACCGTCACTCGGATGCACTGGATGGTTTCGCGCCATCCCGGAGTGATTTAAATATGAATTAATAGTGATATATATTTCTTGTATTAATTATAAGATATTTTTTCTCGTTCTTTGTAGTTCTTGCTCAAAGATTAATCTAAACTCAAACCTGGTATATCCTTTTTAGTCTTCCATATAAGAAACTCAAATGATCTTTTAACGTATTATTGTTTAGTTCTAACTTAATAGGTGTTTCGAATATTTTTTATTTATCTGCAGGGACGTGGCGAGCGTCTCACATCTGGGGGGGTGAGAGATCCAAAAAATGCCGACTCTCATGACGAATTTCAACACTTAAAATACAAATATTTTTATACTACCTAATATACATACATGTTCCTGCTATGATGCATAATATCATCTTCAATGATGAGGATACGAAATATCTAAGGGCTCAAACAAAGACAAAAGACATGCCTTCAAAAAGAACATTAAAAAAATAAAGACAAAATTTAGCTTAGCAAAGGCTCGATTTTATTCCCTCCTCGGTAGGAAGTCCTAACTCGATGGAAAATAAACTCGTCCTCTATAAATCACTTTTGCGACCATTGATTAGCTGCGCTTTCCCAATGTATGTGTGTGGGTTCAACCCATCAGAAAAACTGTGAGGACTACAAGAAAGATGTCACAAATGTCCTCAGAAACTAAATTTATTCGTAAAGATCTGAAACGCAAAACCATTTGAGATTTATTTAAATATAGCCATAAAATATTTGAACAAAATGGATAACAGATATTAACGAAGCCGCAAGAGAGATTCCAGTGCATGACCCTAGTATAAGAACAGACGCAGAGCAAAGCTCTATTTAGAAGCACCCTCACCTCAAGACTTTCTGAATCGCCATATAGCCTGATTTGGCCAATATAATCAAAATATCAGAAATACAGTATAATTTTATTAATATAAATTATTTCGTTATCACTATAATTATTTTGAACTAAATTTTATTTCTTACCATCATTAAATTCAATTAATCATAAATAATACATTCTGATACATAAATAATATACATACATATAATATTTAAATAGTACGAATAATAATCAATCCTTGGCCGCTTAACATATCACGCCACTAAAATTTCATTCATAGATGTGAACAATAAAAAAAATCACTGTCTGAAAAATCCCTCCTTTGGTCATTTCTTATTACTGAAATAATTATTGTAATTCAGGTATTTAAAATATTATGAAAAAAACACATCAAGGTGTTACTTTTTTTAAATATGCAAGCAATAAAAATATCAATTTTATTAATCTTTAATATTTTACACTTAAAATTTGAGAATTATTTTATTTAGAATCAAAAGTGAAATGTTTTCACATAATAGGTATTTGGCCAAATCATTATTCGTTATATCACTAATCTCGATTTAAAAAAAAACACTGCTTCGAAATTCAACTCAATTTGAATTTCCGTTTATTACTATTATATACACGGCATTCGAACGGAAAAAGGTTCTTTTATTCCTCATCCGAGTACTTGAAAAATCGCAAACATCCGCTGGTAATATATATGCATAAATTTGCAGAATTTTTGAGATCTATTAGAACAAATCATGTTAAATAAATAAATAATTAATGCAACAAAAAGCAATGTAGAATAATGAAAAGCAGTGCAAAACTTGGCTAATTCGAATTTAATTTAGAAAATCTTTGTGTAAAAGTGAATACAGCATGAGAAAACGGCAATTTGAACTAAAAAAGGCAAAAAAAAATCTGTTTTTAAAATTTAACACCTTTAATAAAGAATACATAATGAATAAATAAACAGTGTGAAATTTTAATTAACAAAGCAAAAATATTTATAGATTTTTTAAAAATAATGTTAATAAACTCACTTAAAGCTTAAATTTAAAATAATTCAAAAAGTGAGAAATATTTAATTGCTGTTTTGATTGGATACATTGATTAGATTCTTGAGTCAATAAAGAACCTTAAAAAGTTATTTATTCACGATCGATGAGCATACAAAGTAAGGAATTTACAATTTTTATTCTTGACATTTAAGCAAGCAAAATAAATTCGAATTACAGATTATATTTAGGCATTATGCGTATAGAAATTTTAAGAATAGAGAAAAAATCGAATTACTTACGAATTCGGATAAAAAAATGTTTGAATTAACCAAGTTCCGCAGTAATAATAATGATTTAATTCACCTATAGTAAAGCAGGTTTGGTGTCCCGCTTTCTGGATTGAGATTTCTTTATGTTGTCTTTAACTTTACCACTGTTCAGAATAGTGTCCATTCGAGTTTCCTGCCCAATAAGAAGTTAGGGGTTTTTGTGATGTAAAAACAACTGCATTCCCCCGATCATAAATCTGTCAGTCTACTTCCACCCCTTTTTTCCACAAATGGTGCAATCCGAAGACACCATGAAATTACAGGATTCTTAAACTGTCCTGCTCGCAAAAGCTTCCAGGGTTGGAAAAGAGATTACTTTGTGTATTTGTTTCCTTATGTGGTATGTGTATTTGTTTCCTTATGTGGTATATTTCAATGTTTCTGCACATAATTATCAAGATTTTGGAAGAGAAATGCTGACATTTTACATAAGAGAAAGAACGCCCCCCAAAATGAGAGCTAGATATATTTTTCTAGCATTAAACACACAGACGCACAAAAAATTAATAAATAAAGATGTTACAGAAAGATTAAAATTTTTTTAAAAATCAAAAGTGAACATATCCATTTTACAAAGTTGGTTTTAGAAGTGAATATTTTTAGTTTTCCTAAAGAATTAACTTTGGGTAATTTTCCAAAGAGGAAAAGCTAAGTTATGAGACAAAATTGAATGATACTGCGCCCTCGTACAGGTCGGTACTCAGATGAGAAAATTGTAACAAAACGCTTTTTAGAAAAAAGCGTATATGTTCACTTTTGTCAGGAAGCTCCTCATAAACAGTTTAGCATTTGAATGATGTAATTATTAATAGCAGCTAACAACTTTGCATATTTTAAGAGGCTAAATTTTACACTCTCAGGATTGAAGATGCTTCAATATAATCACTGAATGTTACTACTAGTCAAGTTTCTTTCTGTATAAAAAATCGATAATAGAAAAAAAAAATTTATAGTAAAGTTGGAGAGAAAAGAAATCCATTCATTCATATAAGCTTAGCAAGGAAAGGTTAAAATATGTTTCACGCCGAGTTAATATTTGTCTCCTGTTGTATAATAAATCGCATCATTATGGCTTGTATATCAAATTAACAAAATTTTTTATATAAAATAATTTTTTTATAAATATATGATGAAAGCTAACATACTAAATGAATCTTATTAAAAAATTGTTAGCATCTCTCAAAGTTTCTCAAATCAATATTATAAAAAATTTAAATAATTATTTATTCCTTTTCTATGTCGTGGAAAAAGTTTCATAAATGTTTTCTTATATTTAAAAATATAAAAATAATATGCAAAATAAGCCCACAGTAAACATTAAAATTTAAACTGCCTTTTCATTTTTTGATTATTGTTACTCAATTCTTCTATCGAATTAATGTTATTTTTTAAATTCTAAGATATTAAGAAAACGTAGTATTGATATTTTCTCTTTTAACTCATCTGAGAGAAAAAAAAGTAATAAAGACGTAAGATAGATGAGGATATTTGCATTAAAAACTTTCTCACATGCGAAGTAAAAAATAAAAAAACAATTATAAACGCCAAAAAATTTGACATCGAGATTTTGATGATTTTCTTCATTAGAGTACCCGAATACAAAAAAAACATTTTCTGGAATTATATATGTCTGTCGCTTCGTCCGTCTGCAAACACACACCGATTTTGGTGTGTAGTTATTTTGTCGGCAATATCGACTTGCCGTGCTCCCCGATTTAGGGTAATAAAACTCGGCAGTTTCGGCCTTGTGTGCAAGGACTTGCAGGGATGACAGTTTTATTAGGATGTACACTAGAAAGTCTAGAGAAGAACGCTGCCGCTGTTTACAGATGGGTAACGGAAAATTTCGGGATCTACAAAACAGTGGCAACTCATTTCTTTCGTTGCTCTGAAAATTTAATTCACTTTGTTTTTTTCAGCGTTTCAATAAATAATTCTGCAAATGTCGTGGATACGCAGAATAAAATAATACGTTCGATTACTTTTTCAAAATTTGCCGACTCGTTTGTCAATTTGCCGACTTCAGAAAAATCTGGGGGGGGGGGGGGGCACACCCCCCCCCCCCCCCCCCTTCGCCACGTCCCTGTTTATCTGTTGCAAAATATAATAGTTATTAATCACTTTATATTTACATATTATTTATTTGGTGATAAAAAAAGACACATTGTTCATAGCTCCACTTCTTGAAAAGAAAGGAGTCTGTTCGAAGAAAAAAAAGAAGAAGAAACTTGCTTACCGGAGTGCTAGGTATCGACATGTACTTGCTGAGTCTAGGTCTAGATCTAGATCTAGATCGTGGGAAATTTCAGAATGTGGTAAGTGGATGTCTGCTAAAACATTTTGGCTGAGCTGCACCTAATGTATGGAAGTTGCATATGTATATTTAATTAAATATTTAACAAATTCCATCAAAACTTTTTCTTTTGAATTTGTTTGTTGTCCAAAATATTAATTTGAAAAAATGAAGAAGTTCAGTTTGTATTGAATGCATTGTTAAAAGAGAAATATGCAATTATTTTAGGACTATATCATGTTTTATGAGATTTTACTGAAAAAAAAAACAACTCATACTTTCAGTGTTTATCTTAGAGTTAGTTTATCTTACTATAACTGTAAAATTAGTTTGTGTACACACACTGCATCCCTCCCCCTCCCCTGTGAATAGGAATTTGTTATCTGCGACAAGGAAATTACAAGTACACAAAAATACAAGGGGTGTATTTCTTGCTTTTCATGTTCTTATTGTATTGTTCTTTAATTTTTCATCTGAAATAATTTGTTAAGCTCATTATTTTTTTGTAATTTATTGTGAAATCATTTAAATAGATTTTGTTTAATTAGATGCTGCACCTGTTAGCTTTTCAGCAGATGCAGGTAATAACTTACTTTTCTTATTCTTTAGAGTTGTGAGTGCAATATTATTAGTCCAATTTAACCTCTTAACTATTTTATTTTCTTAAATATCTAATTAGATGACATTGTCTGTTTTGGGAATGTGTTGTCATTTTAATTCAACTAAGAACCTAAAGGATAATTGAAATGTTTATGTATTCCACATAATTTTTGTATCGAATTATAATGTCTGAGAATGGCTTTATTTTAGTTTATAGTTAAATTGCTAAAATTCGATGCACGTATGGCGTACGGGCAAATCAGTTAAGGGGTTAAACCTTATATTTACAATTCCTTTCTTCTTTGTACCTATTAGACTTCTATAAATAAGTTCTGAAGTATTTAAACTGATGGATTTTTTTTTAGTTACATTAGATTGTGCAATGGAAAGATCTGCAGATACACTTTCAACGAAATTTTTACGCTCTTCTGCTCGAAAATCTGCTCCAGCTGCAGGATCCCCTGCATATAGTCTTGCATCTCCTGAATATATCAGCTATAGGGGTGAGTTTTTTTCAATAAAAAAGAGATATTTCGATTGTACAATTTTGCGTGATTCCTATAATTTTTAAAAAAGAATTTGCTTATTTCTGCTGTTTGACAATTTCTTAAAAATATTTAATCTTGCATCTGAAAATTGTGAGAATATGAGGAATGTCATTAAAACGCTCCAAATATTGATAAGCTATTTTTTAATATGAAGATGGTGCTACTTTCAGCTATCTTTTTTTTTCTAATATCTTTTATCCCATTTTTATAGTTGGGTAGTTGTCTTATCTTCGGATCAGGTTGAATTCCACCACAGATCTACTGGTCTGTGTGTGTGAGCTTGTTGCATATTAAATCTGTTGGAGTTATATGTCCCCGTGTTGATAGGCTTCAGAGGTGTAGTGGGCACTGCTTTTTTTTCAGGAGAAATAAATAAGAAAAAATTGTAGAACGTCCTTAAAATAGCGCGATTTTTGTCACTCAGGTTAGAGAGTTCCGGCACTGCTTTTAGAGCATCCTGGCACTGCTTACTTTTCGACTACATCATTGGTGGCTTGGAAGTTTTCAGAAGGATTGCTGGCTTGGTTGTTGTCTTTGTCATCAGACCACAGGTCAAAATCAGAGGGTCTGTCCCAAATTAGCCCTTTGTAGCTTCAAGACAGGACGTTCATCTAACTAGACACAGTTAAAAAATATTGGATCTGTTCCAAAATAGACTTGTATTGCTGGAAAACCAGGACGGAAATCTAATTTAACTAACTTCACTTCCTTTTTTATTATTATAACTATTTTATTTTTATTTTATTATATAAACAATTAATCATCAAATTATCAAATCTGTTTCTTAGCCTGAAATTTTAAATTACAATTATGTTGTCAAATATATCTAGAGAGTCAAGTCGGGTTTTATTACTGAATTTGTTAGGCGGAGTAACTTATTTTATTACTGATTTTTAGTTTTCCTTTGAATGCATTTGATTGGTGGCATCATTATTATTTTTTTAGTAAAAATACAGGAACTCCTACGTAAAAAGGTTTAACACCAACCTAAACTAAATTGTTTAAAATTAAAAGCTTGAGAAAATTATTCCGATTCTTAATCGCGATCAGTAAAAAAAATTGTTTCTGATTATATTTACGCAATATTTTGTTAACCATTAAGCTGTTGATCTAGTTGTGCTAATAAAGGTAGTCTACTATTCTGAGATCTAAAACTGAATAGTAATTTCTATTATTAGTTAATGATTAAAGTTTATCATTGGAGTCATTGATTAATTTTATAGTGTTTTTCATAAACTTTATTAGTATTTATTCTTTTTGTTAAAACTTGACATGCTGAAGCATGAGAGAAGTTATAATGATTTTTGAAGTCTTCATTAAGGGTTTGGAAATGTGGTGAAAACTTTTGAACGATTCTGTCCTAAAGCACATTTTAAGTGATAGATTTTGAGGTTTTTTTTTTGTGCATAAATATTTCTTTTGAAATTTTGTTTTGGATACAAAATATATTTTGTTTTTTTGAACCAATTCTGACATGGCAAGAGTCTGATGGAAAAGGGCGAAGGCATTTTTTTTTTTACTAAATGAGTCAAAATAACCACCTTAAAATCTGTGTGAAACTAATGTAACAAATGTGTATGATACAATAGCTGCTCTGACTCACCCAGGGGCATGCTGAGTTTTAAAAATAATAACTAACGATTGACATACTTAGGAGTAACAACTATTAATAAAAAAATATTAATCTAAATTTGATTCAAATTTAAATCTGTTTTATACTGCGATAATAATATACGATGTCAATGAAGTTCTTTCACGTAAGAAATAACTTGAAATGAGGAAATTCAGAAACGCTAAGAAATGTATATGCAAAGAAACATTTTATTAACATTTGATATGTTGAATACAATGCAACAGCATTTTTGTGTGTGTTTTTAACAAAACAGATAGTTATGATAAACAATACAAGTGTATTTATTTCCTTGCGGAACTAAAGTCAAAAATGTTCGTTGTGTTCGATTACCAAGAGATGACGTCACCTTTACGACGGATAACCACAGCAAAACGTTTAGGCATGGACGACACTAAACGCCTCAATGTGTCTGTAAAAATTTTTTCCCATTCCTGCCGCAGATAATCTTGTAACTGTTGTATATTGCGGGGACGACGCTAGGCCATATTCCTCCTAAGAATTCTCTAAAAATTCTCTATAGAAGAGAGATCAGGGGTTGCTGATGGCCACTCTAAAACAGGGACACATTTCGTACGTAGCCATGTTTTTGTTATCTTCGCCGTATGAGGCCTTGCGTTATCTTGTTGGAAAAGATATAATTTTCTGCGAAACAATCGCTGCACTGATGGACGTAGATTCACTTCAAGAACACGTATATAGTTTGGAGCCTTTATCGTACCCGTACAAAAATGCAAATTGCCAACCCCATTCGCTGCCAAGCAACCCCACACCATCACAGAGCTTGCTTTATGAACCACGCGCTTGTAAACAGAATGGATCGTTTGCTTCATCCTTCTTCCTAATAACCTTTCGGCCAATATTTCTATATGAAACCTCAAGTATGGATTCATCTGTCTATATAGTACAGTACAGTTTTATACAGTACCTTTTTCCACTGAGATGGTGTCCAGCTGAGGTGAGATTTGGCCCACGCAACACGCCAACGTTTATTCGAGGAAGTGAGAAATGGCTTACGTCTCGCTTTGTAGAGTGCATAGCATCACCTTTTGATATATCGACGCTTAGATGCTTCGGAAATAGTCTTTCCAAAACTTTGTCTTGCCCATGTGCCTATTTTCACGAATATGTCGACGAAATATGTGTACTTCCCGATCAGTCGACATTAGCTTCCGACCGGGAGCCTTTCTTTAACGGCTATTTCCAGTTGTAGTGAAACGTTTTATAATACTACACGCTGTAGATTGTGTCAAGTGGAACGTTCGGCCAATTTGGCTTTGCGAAATACCATTTTGGTGCTGTTGTATGATTTGATTACTTACTGCAAGATCAGTAGCTCGTCCCCTTGCCATCCTTCCACTTAGCACTGATAACGATCGCGAATTGTTCGCCCTTATATGTTGTTTGCTTCATCTGACATCACTGACTCAGAATTGTGCGCGAAGCGGCTGGAATATTCTCGTTCTTGCCAGGAATGGCGCTAGAGTTTGCCCGACGGGGGGGGGGCCGATTGCCGACAGGGGACGAGAGTGTAATGAAATTGGTCTCAAATTTTTGCCAGATTATTATTTATCAACTATAGGTGAATACCCCGTACAAAAATTTTCCACGACGGGATACAAAAGTTTTCCCCGACCGGGGGGGGGGGGGGCCTGGCCCCGCCGGTCCCCCCTCTGGCGCCACCCCTGGTTCTTGCTACTGAACGAACTTTAATATGAAGCGTTGGGATTAAGAATACAACTTTTAGACTAACTTTCATTTCTTTCTTTGTTTTTTCAGTTGTGACATTTGTACATAGCCTACAACTACATATAACTATGCATTTTACAATGTTTCGATGACCTCGAATTTTTTTAATTACAGAAACCTTAGTGAACGAACTTCTTTGACGTTGTAGAAGCCATTTTTAAATTAAATACAAAATATCAATAAAGAAATTCAAAAATCTTACAGAAGATCATAATTTGTGCATTGGATGCAAAATTTGGAACAAATTCGCTTGAAGCATAATAATGAGCATATATACAAAACAATTTTTGAGAAAATAAATGATTGCCGATCTCGGTCTAGTTAAAATTTGTTGTATGTATCTATGTCCGGCTAACTTCTCACAAACCACTGAATCCTGAAACGAGACGCAAGTACCAAAATATGGTAAATAATCCAAGGAATCCATTTCAACTATTTAAATTCAGAATTTTCAATTAGTTAAAAAGATATTAATTAAAAAGTGTCAAAATGAATGAAATATTGTGCTGCCATCTATCAGCAGTTCCTATAACTATCTGCCACATTGGTTGTTCTTGCATCTGGTTTGTTTAAATGGTTTTCTTTTTTCTTCCACGTTTTGGAGTTTTGATTTATAAACATCGGGGAAAAATCGTTTTCCTGCATTTTTTTCTTTCTTTTTTTGTCACACGGTGTTTCATTTCGCAACATTTACGTTTGTTGGGGAAAATATTTATTCATTTTTATCCGCTTTTGTTTTCCCCATTATTATTCAAATACGGGCAAGACGAAAATATATGTTTCTGGTGTTTAATTTATCAGTTTGGTGTACTATTAAATCGTTTAACGTTTCTGTTTTTTTATTTCGCATTATTTTTTTCTTTTTCCAAACAAAATATTATGCTAACCTGTTTTAATTTATAAACATTGGAATTCTTGCGTTTTCATTCAGCCATACTGTTTTAAGGTAGTGAAAAGGATTGAAAGTTTTAATACAAGATATGATTCAAAACAGATTTAATTTTGTTGGGGAAACTTAGTGACAATATTTGTAGGGAAAAAACAGAGGCGAGCATTTGAAAAAATGTGGATCCCGAGAAACGCTGGGTTATTAGCTATAAGGTATAGTCAGACCTCTATTTAACGAAGTCGCTAAATCCCGAAAAAAGTTCGTTATATGGAAAATTCGTTAAATAGAGATTCACTTTTTAAAATACTTTAAACTACACAAAACAGATTTTAAATTCATAAGCACTAAATATTATTAAAAAAGTAATTAATCACACCTTTATTTTGTAAATTAATATCTATTTGTTTTATATATCTTACCCATCAAAAAGAAATCTGCAAGGAAAACAAGAATAAAACAAAACATTGTCCGGGAATACACTGTATTTTCAATTTAAAAAAATAATTTTGTATTAAAATTAATGAATTTTAATGACATTAGCGCATTTATTATAACAAGAAATTTTAAGCATACATTACCACATGCTTTCTTAAATTTAATTACTGATAAGTCTGTTAATTTTGTCTGAGTTTTTTGTTTGAAAAAGTGTTTTCCCTGATAATACGTCTCGCATCTTTGCGATGCACCAAAACCCCCTTCAGGCGTATTTTCTTCAAACTGTAATCCGCGTCGGATCGTTTCAAATGATTTTAGCATTTCATCATACGAAGATTTCTTGATTTTCTGCAACATGATAATTTTCATCTTCGTCTTCATCGCAATTCATTGCTGTATTGTTTTTATTTTTCACACTGTCCAAAATATCCAATTCAGCTAGTGTTTCCGAGGTTTTACCTTCAGAATCAAGTGAAAGAAAACCATCAATCAGCGCATCATCGTTTTAATTTCTTCTTTTTTCCCTCAGCTGTATCCACATTTTTTTTAAGTTCCTCTAAGGGAATATCGTCATCGTCCTCCGTACTTGCCGAATTCTCATTGCTGACAAAGAATCCAGCTTTGGCAAAACTGTTGCGAATAGTACGATTTGTGACATCGTAGTTCCATGCTTTGAAAATTTCTGATATTCTTACCCGTAAGTTGATCTTTGGCATGGATTGATTGTTCTCAAGCGCAGTAATAACTTTTCATGCGGGTCATAAATTTCAAAATTCACCATTCTCTTGCGATAATGTATTTTGAAATATTTTATCACCCCTTGATCCATTGGCTGCACTTTTGATGTAATGTTTGGTAGCAAGTAAAAAACTGTAACATTTTTCAGTTTTGGGTTGATTTCCTTTGGATGGGCGGGACAATTGTCAAAAACGAGAGCAATTTTGCGACACTCTGCAATCATACGTTTGTCCAACTTTTGAACCCATTATTCACAAATTTCTGACGTCATCCAAGATTTTTTGTTAAAGTCTAAAGATTTTTCGCCTTTGAAACATCTTGAATTTTTGCTTCTTCCGATAACTAATGGTTTCAATTTCTGATGCCCAGTCATATTTGCACCTAATATGGCAGATAACCTTGCTTTGCTTTGTTTTCCTCCAAAGCAGTTTTCCTTTTTAAATATTAATGTCTTTTGAGGCAAACATTGAAAAAATAAAGCAGTCCCATCCGCATTAAAGATGTTTTCTGGCTTATAGTCTTTTAAAATCGTACTCAGTGTCTCCGTTATCCAATTTTCACTATCATTATCATCAACGTCTTTACTTTCCCCAGATATTACTTTTGCCATAGTTCCGTGTCTTCTCTTAAATTTTTCAAGCCATTCATTGCTCCCTCGAAATTCGTCGTATCCCAATGCCTTCGCAAATTGAAGATCTTTCTCAATTAAGAAAGGCCCAGCGATCGGAACATTTTTATCTCGCACTGTGTGTATCCACTTCAAAACTGCCTCATTCACTCTTCATAGACATGTTTTTAAACGTTTTGAGCAAGAATTCGATGAATCATAATTTTGTATCTTATCACGATTTTATATTATGGTTGGGGGAATGCCAAATTTTAAAGCAATATCATTTTTCTTTACGCCTTTATCCACCTCATGAAGAATTAAATTTTTTTCTTTGTTGCTCAAGCACTTTCGCTTTGACATTTTCTAGCTACAAGAACCGAAATTACCAGCACGACTCTGATCAACAATCTAGAAAACGGGAGACTAGTTTAAGGACACGGTACAGCTCCATTGAGGGTGAAAGGGTTGTACTGAAAGTTTTTCTAGTGAAGTGGACATTTGGGGTGGGTGGGGTGGATAAAGGTTCCACTTCCTGAATGAAATGCAAAGAATGACAGCGATTTTACTGCTTTCGGTAAGTTAGGCGACTGGTAAAACCAGTTCAAGGTCTTTGATCACCATAAAATGTGTTAAAAGAAACAATAAGTTTGAAATGTTCAGAAATATTTTGAGAAATAGGAAAAAAAATATTGCATCGCAAGAAAAAGTTTGTTAAATAGAGAATGCACCTCGCTATTTGGAGGTTATTTCACGAAGAGAATCGCAAAATGTTCTTGGTTCCAAGGAAAAGTTCACAAAATAGAGAAATTCGCAAAATAGAGGTCCGACTGTAATTATAAGGCTGGATTTACAAATTTGAATTAAACAATATAGGATTCAAAGGAGAATTACCTTTTTGGAGGAAAGTTTGTGACAATATTTGTAGAAAAAATAAATCGGAGGCGGGCATATGAGAATAAAGTAATAAAAAGACTAGATTTTAAAGAATATTTACGTTGTTGGGGGAAGTAAGTGTCAATATTTGTTGAAAACAACGGAGGCCGGCATTTGAAAAAATATGGATCCCTAGGCCTCACGTGACCACACTTCTTCTCTCCACCATTGAATTACGCATTATTCAAGATAGCCCGTGCAACGCCGGGCCACACAGCTCGTGTTTTTTTAAACCTTGTCTCTGAATTTGCAATAATTTTTTTTTTTTATCTTTATTGGTTCGTTCAATTGAACCAGACTTCTGAGCCATATACCCAGGCAGCACATGATATTGTCTTATATCATAAAATTCGAAAAAGAAATATTGTACGATATTTTTCCCAATATTGAAACAATGTAAAACGTAAGACTTTTTCAACACTGTACAATGTTTTTTCATAATATTGGTTAATGTCATATAATACTGTATAATATTATACCATATTAAATAATATTGTACTATACTGAATAATATTATATAGTATAACAATATAATGAATATTTTAAAAATACATTTTAGAAGCATGGATCACTTAATTCCGAACAACTGCTGAACTTCTGGGTAACACTTTCTTATTTTTTGAACACATCTACTTACAGCAAGCTTTGAACCCGGGACATTCTGTATACCAATCCGAAACCTTACCACTAGACCAGCTAGGCTTGCATCAGCGAGCGTAAATGGTGATAATAAAATGTAGTTGCAAAGTTCGGATTACGAAATTTCATGTTCATTCACAATTAATCTGAATAGTTTTCTTAATTAAATTATCTTTTATCGTTACAATTTCGAGTTGAAAATGAAATTAGAAATCAAAGGGGAAGCAATTTTAGCTCTTATATCTTATTATCTTAAGTTTGCTAATTTAATAAATTAAGGCAATAAGGTTTAGAAGTAATTATAATAATATGTTTGAAAGGTTTTGAAATTTATTTATTCCTCTTTTAATGTATTACGAGACGCCTTTAACATTTATAATTACAGTATATACTGTAAATCAAATACAAAATTCGCAACAATAAATCACGTGCATATTTTTATGATGAGAATAACACTCGATTTTTTTTTCACAGAACAATAGATAATTCGTTTGTGAGAGTTTTTTTATGGGTTAACTTCCTTAGCTGAATCCGGCCCGCCTTTTATATACAGTAAAACAAAATGATTGTGTAAACTTTATTTAATATCAAATGAGCATTTTGTAAAATATTTTTTCGGACATATTATTCAATGTTGATTAATATAGTGATAAAGTATCATAATGCTGCCATCTGTCGACGGTAAAAATAACTTCACCTTAAAATATTGAAAAATGCTAATACATATAATGGCACAGTATTCTATGCTGCCATCTGTTGATGGAAAGAATGACTTCATCTTAAAATATTGAACACTAAAGATAAATGTAAAACTCATAATATATTTTTTGCTGTATTGAATATTATCATATAATATTCAGCATCTGAAAGAATAATTGTTCCAGTGGAGTTTTTTTAAATAAAACATTCAATCGAGTGATATCCTGAGTTAAAATGAAGATTTTTTATAAAAAATATTTTATATTATTTGTGAAAATTTAGTATCTCGGAAATACTGATACATACAATACTTTGTTATGGTATTCGGTGTTCCTAATATTGTATAACATTGTGCAAATATTATATAATATTTCTGTGCTACTGGGATAAGATGGTGATTTAGAATGACTCGTGAATTTGTTTTGTATTATATCTTTTCCCTTCAGAAAGCTTAAAAATAATAATATAAAAAAGACCGAAAGAAATTAACTTTCAGAAATTATTGTATTTCTCATTTTAACGATGTTTCTCCTGGTATGATTTTTCTGGCGGAACAAAAGCGGGGTGCAAAGTTGACTTGTGGGACCTTGAAACAAATTTCGGACAACAAAATAATTTATTACATTTTGCTATTTATTACATTGCACAATTTTGTATTGTAAGGACTTAAGGAGTACATGAAAATGACAAATATTAAATTATTTTTATAAGGTTAACATTTCAATCACACTAAACATCGTTAATAGATCAAATAACAAAAAAAAAATTGAGTCATATTAGTAGTTTCAAACCATTTTTTTTTTTTTTTTGGTTTGTTCGGATTTGATAAATGAAATTGCAAAGGAAGTTAATTGTTCTCAACTATAATGCTGGATGCTAACTCTCAAGTAAATTTTTAATTATTTTCTGTCATGCGAAAGATCTTTCTGAAAATGCGAAGGTAATTGGTAAGGTCTATATAATTTTCAAGAGAAGTAACAAAATTTGGATACTATTCAAATAAATTATTTTTAACTCTTTTGACATTGACGCGAAGTCTTATGTATATTCAAATCAAAGCATTTTTTTTTTTTTAATTAGCCTTGACAGGGTTAAGTAAATATTGTAATATTTTGATCTTCGAACGCTAAACTCGACGACAAATTTTAATTTCTTTTAATTAATCAATGCAACCAATTTTCATTTTGCGAAGTCAGTCAGCAGTGCAGGGCCTACAGAAACGCGGGGCCTTATGCCATCGCACCGTTCCAGATCCCTTCGGGCTGGCCCTGTTTCCATTCGAAGTAACTTCTGTTAGTTGTGCATTTATAATTTATTTTATTTAGAATTTGAAATTTCCTCTTCCATTTTTTTTATTTGTGTGTGTACGTTATTATTCAAATTTTAATCTTGCTCTTTTTGAAATATTTGCTCACTTTTTGTGTTGTGACCAATGAAAGAAAATACAACACAACATCAATTCATGTATACTTCTATATCATTAACTATCATCTCTGAAGTTTTTGGACGTTTGACCTTTAAGCTTTCAAAGAATTTTAACATTATCTTAGGCAGTTGATTTTTATTTAAAAAATGTTTGAATATTTAGAATTTGGAAAATCTTTTTTTATGCTGCTTTTTAAGAAAATCTCAAGACTTATCTGCTTTTTTGTTTGCATTTAAAATGAATAACTTGCTTTTAAAATTGCAATCATTTTCATAATTAGAATGTTTTTATACATTTTTAGATACTGATTTTCCTGAGTCGGAACGAATCATACCGGAGGAGATTTCTGAATGCATAAGCGCCCCTTTTGGTGCATTTGGTAGGAAATGTTTTTATTATTTGAAGTTTTTAATATTCGCGTGTAGCTGTCCGTTTTTTTTTTTTCTGGTAATGAATGAGAGAATATCCATCTATTAGATTGTATGGACAGAAATAGTTCATTTAGACTTAATTTTATTTGGAATGTTTTCGTTAAAAAATAATCTTCAAACAAGTTTTCCCATTAATGCGCTAAGGATGGGCATTCATGACATAATCCATTTCAACAAAAAATGTTATTCATGGGAAAATTTGAAGAGGCGTTATGATATTCATTCTGTTTAATTCCCTCACCTTTTTCTCTACACTCTTGGCTTTAGCATGATAGTTGACTCTTAAATGATAACGAAGATATTTTGTTGCGAAGTATGGAAAATAAGCCACATGTCGTGATTAAATTTTATTCTAAATGCTGCCTTTTTTCTATCATCACAAATATATTCTGTAAAATCTTTGAACAGAAATTTCTTGACACAGTTGGCTTATAAGTAAAACTAGAAGTCGTAGAAGTGTAGTCGCAAAAGAAGCAAAGGCAGGGCGCTCTAAAAGCATTACCAGAACGCTCTAAACCTGGATGACAAAATCTGCGCTGTTTTAAGGGCGTTTTTCACATTTTTTCTTATTTATTTCTCGTGGAAAAAAAAAGCAGTACCGCTTCCACTATACTATGTGCACGAAGTTTTATGATCTGAATTCGGTCAATAAACCAACAGCTTTACAAATTTAAAAAGTCCCATGATCTGACAATTTCTAAGTGAAATTTACTTAACTAAAGATGTGAAATTTGCTCTGAATATTGAAAAAATGTGTATTAAACTCCAGTCGATCCAGAATTTCTATGTTGTACTGTAAGCATTGTCAATCAATTATTCTCAGATTTCGTGATAAAAATATAGGCATGTCAGGTTTTTTAAACATTGACGAAGTTATATTTCGATATAAAAAATTAAAATGGAAAACCTTTTTGGTTATTATCCGCAAAGTCATGGTGTTGATGATAATCTTAATTGTTTATTGCTACTATAATAAAATGGACTTGAGTTGGCGGCTGAGTTGTGGCTTTTTAGTCGAAGGATCATAGTTTCTATTAATCATTCCACTAAAAATCTTGTGTGTTTCTGGATATATAGTTTATATATGTTGTGAGTTCTAGCTGGGCGTCTTCATATTTGTAGAATGTTGTTTGTTATCTGACCAAGATTTCAAAATTATATCTCTCCATTAACTCTCGTAATTTTAAAATAGAGTGTTTATCAAATTTATGAAATCTGATATGCTAAAATGTAGGATTAAAATTTCTTCCAGCAAATACGAAATTTAAAAGAGAAATGAGCATGTTTTCAAGTTTTTGTATGGATGCAAAATAATTAGATGTTTTTTTGTTTCATCAATGATACAAAAGTCGAAGTGAACTGTCACATGCATATCTAAGAAAATTTATCTTCTAAAACTTATGCATTTTTGAATGAAAAGTGATGCATTTTGAATTGTTCTCTTATACAAATAATGAAAAAAGGCATATTTTGAAATTGGATTTTTAATGCTAATTATAAAGGGGGGAACTGTTATGTTTGGGCTTTTGTATCTTCAAAGAGATAATTTTGAGCAATGAGGAAATTACGTGGAAGAAATTCATGAAAAGTGCAAATTTGGATGCAGAAGTCAAAATCACTAACAGATTTTAGGCTGTGTACTTATACAATGAAAAGGAACTTAAAGTGATGAGGATCTGATGGAACCTCCTCCACCTATAAAACACCATTATCGGTCCTTTTGTATTTGAGAGTTTGACTACAAAATACTATTTTATGATCTGGACAAAAACTCAATAAATGTTTTCCATTTTATATCTATATATACGAGAGAGAGATATTCTCCATGAAATAGACTCCAGATTTTCAATGAAATTTTTATTGCTATTTCTCCGAAATAATTTATTTTAAAAACAAAAAAAAATGTTTTAAATCTATATATTTAAAATAATATGGTTAAACCTTCAGACAGTTCGCCAGCCCGAACCACTCGACGGATTTCGATAATTTTTATTTCATATGAAAGCTTATGACGTCTAGATACGTCATCAAGGGTCGTCTACCCCCATTTTTGAACGAAATCGAAAAAACATTTCTCCACCGTACATTCTCTATGGGGGAACCCTTTAGACAGTTCGCCAGCCACAACCACCCGACGGATTTCGACAATTTTTATTTCATATGAAAGCTTATGACGTCTAGATATGTCATCAAGGGTCGCCTGCCCCCCACCCCCATTTTCGAATCAGAAAAACGTATAGAGAATGTATGTTGGAGATATGTTTTTCCGATTTCGTTCTAAAATGGGGGGGGGGGGGAGGGGCCCCCCCCCCGTTAGACGTTATAAGCTTTCATTTGAAATAAAAATTAGCGAAATCCGTCGAGTGGTTGGGGCTGGCGAACTATCTGAATGTTTTGGCATATTATTTTACATATATATATATATATATCCGAACAGTTCCATCAATATGGCGTGTCAAAAATATTGTAAAATACCTATTGTAGGTGATCAAGACAAGACAAATAAGTTAATTTATCCTTACCTCTTCCCAACTATAAAATTTCACAAAAATCCAGTAAAATTCAGATTTGTTACACGTGGCACAGGCAGTTACAATTTTTATTTTGAAAAAATTTTCTTTAAAATTCTCAAAGTTATTCTTAATAAAATTAAAGAAGACAACTTTATTATCAATAGCAACATTGGCATCCTAAACTTTCTTAAAGATAATGTAATTCACAGCATTGACACATTTGATTTTGAGAATCTCTTCACCAGCCTCCCACGTGAAAAATTAATTGAAACCAGCCTCAATTTATATGACTCATACCTTAACTCTTATATCATTGATAAAAATAAATTGTTAGAAATTTGCAATATTAACATCTGTGAAAATTATATCTTCAATGGAATCAACTACTACAGACGATCTTGTGGCCTTCCAATGGGTATTAACATCTGTGAAAATTATATCTTCAATGGAATCAACTGCTACAGACGATCTTGTGGCCTTCCAATGGGTACTAGTTTTTCCAGTGCATTGGCGAATGTATTTCTTCACACATTCGAAAGCGAATTTATTAAAGATAATCTCATTTTTGGCTATCGTTACATGGATGACGTGGTTGTATTTAATTTTAAAGAACTTGACTCGCTGATTTAATGCTTTCCGAAAGAGCTTAAATTAAATAAAACCAATAATAATAGCAATAAAGCTAATTATTTAGATCTAGTAATTGAAATTTTAAATTCAGAGGTTTTTCGTTGGAGTTTATGACAAAAGAAATGGCTTTAATTTCAGGGCCATTTCTCTTTGTCATTTTCAGACCAACCTCAACCTAAAAATTGTAAAAAATACTATTCATTTTAAAACAAGTGGGAGTTGTCTCCCCTAAAACTTCCCCCCAAAAATGCTGTTTCCCCTCCCCCGCGTGGATAAAAAAATTCGAACCTACTGTAACCCAGAAACCAATGACTATCAGAAGGTTTTTCATAGTAGATTATAGTGAGTGTAAAATATTTAGGTGAAGAATCAAATTCAAAGAGATGCGTACCGATTTTCCACTCTTGCCGGCTCAAGGACAAAGTGACGTAATCCTTCCGCGTGCACAGAGATTGCTACCAGTATGCATGCGCATGCAGAATCGGATTAAAAAACAGTGAATATGCAATGTGAACGCTTTTTTTAACCGATTGAAACGAAATTTGGGCACAGATCTATAATTAATGTTAGCAACCGTCATACCATTTTTTATTTATCTAAGCCAAAGGGTTTAGGAGATAAAATTTTTACAAGTATGCGATTATACAGTCCGACAGACCATCAACCCTTCGACGGATTTGGTCCAAACTTTGATATGGACCTACATTCATGATGATAAAACTGTGTACCAAATTTTATCCATCTAGCTATTCAAGTTTTTGAGTTATAGTGTTCACATGACCGCGGACAGACTTCCCGTAGACGGATTTTGTCCAAAATTTGATAGAAACCTACAAATTAATTTTAATAAACCAGCGGAAGTTGTCTCCCCTAAACGTTCTCGTATACTCCCTAACACATGTAAAGAAAAAATAAGCTAAAAGGCAGCAAAACGCATCAAGCGTCCCTAACATAGGTGGAGAAAAAATAAGCGAAACAGTACACCACGAGTTTCACGCAGGAAGGCGGAAGTAAAATGAAGAAGCCGGCGCGATTTCGCAATAGGGCTGCGTAAGATAAAGAAAACCGAATTTGCAATTTGAACGCCTTTATATGAACCGATTGAAACAAAATTTGGACACAAATCTACAATTAAGGTTAGAAGGACCAAATTTCATTTATCTAAGTCATTGTTTGAAGGAGTTATTACGTTCACAAATATGAGATTAACATGCCGACAGACAGTCAACCCTTCGAAGGATTTGGTCCAAAATTTTATACGGACCTATATTCCCGATGATAAAATAGTGTACCAAATTTTATTCATCTAGCTATTTAAGTTTTTGAGTTATCGTGTTCACATGAACGCGGACAGACAGATTTCCCGTAGACGGATTTTGTCCAAAATTTGATAGAAACCTACAAATTATGTGTAAAGATCGCATACCAAATTTCATCCCTGTAGCTCTAATAGTTTTCGAGTTATCGTGTTCACAGACAGACATAATTCCAAAATTGTGTTTTTCGGACTCAGGGAGGTCTAAAACGTGGAGATTCGTCAAAATCTCGAGTTCGAATTTTTTGACGATTACAGTACTTTCTCTTTGTATACTTCGTTTACTAGAAAGCAATAAAAAGAATCAAAAATATTTGCAATAAGCATTCTACTAATGTCACAGCTATTAACAATTTAAATATTAATTTAAAATTTCTTTAATTATGTTATTAAAAAATAAGAACTGAAGAATTTATTTCTTGGATTTTCTTTTTAATTAGTTTTTCTCTCTATAGATGAAGCTAGGAGCTCAATTCTCTATAAATACTTCCTTTATTCTGGAAATAAAGTATTGTAATCGTCAAAAAATTCGAACTCGAGATTTTGACGAATCTCCACATTTTAGACCTACCTCCCTTAGTCCGAAATACACAATTTTGGAATTATATCTGTCTGTGAGTGAACACGATAACTCGAAAACTATTAGAGCTACGGGGATGAAATTTGGTATATGATCTTGACACATCATTTGTAGGTTTCTATCAAATTTTGGACAAAATCCGTCAACGGGAAGTCTGTCTGTCCAATTTCTTGTGAACACTATAACTCAAAAACTTGAATAGCTAGATGGATAAAATTTGGTACACAGTTTTATCATCATGATTGTAGGTCCGTATAAAATTTTAGGACAAATCCGTTAAAGGGTTTACTGTCTGTCGGTCTGTATATTCGCATACTTGTAAAAGATTATTATTATTGCTCGGATTATTATTATTATTCTCATAAGCCCTTTGGCTTAGATAAATAAAACTTGGTATCACGGATGCTAACATTAATTATAGATCTGTGCCCAATTTTCATCTCAATAGGTTAAAAAAGATTTGTTCAAATTGCCTATTCAATTTTTTAACTTTTGAAACGAATCCGTGATCTCCACGCGCATGCGTAGTGGAAGCAATCTCTGCGCATGATATTCAGCAACTTTCATGACGGACTCCTGCTTGGCGCTTTTTTCTTCCCTTTTGTTCCTTTTTCTCCCTTTTGGCGAATTCTGATCTTGCTCAGATTATTTTATTACCGTTTGTTTTGTTGTTTTTTACGTGTGATGGAGAAACTTGTTGCGTTCTGGGAATAGAGCAGATTCGAAATTTTTATGCGAATGAGGGTGCGGGGGAGTAACACGCTATACGAGAGTTTTTGAGAAATGAGTATACGAGAAAGTTTAGGGAAGGCCACTCCCGCTTGTTTAAGTTAGTGGGTCTCTCACTAGATGGTGCTCATGCCTTTAGACGAAACATTCTTTGTTTTGGCTAGCATCTGTTTTTCTGCAATGATGACGACAAGTAAATTTTACTGGTAAAGACTGTTTTTGATTTCTCTCTTGTAAAATGTTTTTCCTTTTTTCCAATTTTCGGGATAGGTTCAGACCACAGAGGAATATTCTAATTCATACCTTAAAGTCATTTTCCTCGACAGAAAACATATTCCAATTAGAATCCATAATGGAGAAGTCCGATGACGTTTTTCCATTAGGATTCTTTTTTCCTTGGCTTATTTCAATCGTATGTTGTTAATGTCTTTTACATTTTGTTTCCTTTGGTTATTTTAAATTTTTAGGTGATGGAAACTGTTTATTTAGGGCTATATCTTTCTGTATTTATGGATCTGAAGACTTTCATGCCGAAATTCGTGAGAAAGTTATGCAAAACATTACAATTTTAAAGGTTATTGAAATGAGGTTATTGAAAGATTTTACAATTTTAAAGGAATCTGCTGTCTACAAAGAAGATGAAATCTACTATGATTTTATGGTCTGTTCCACTGATCTTAGTGCTGTATTTAAAACTGAAAAAAGTAGTGGCTGAGAACCTCGAAGCAGCAAGGTGGCGGGAGCAGTGCTGAGCAAAGTGGGTGCTGGCCTTGAACCCGCCCATAGGGCAGCGAGAGCGGCTAGTTTATTTTAAATTTAAAGTAAATACTTAGCCAACTGGACAGCCATGCTTTTCTTTTTGAACCGAAGTGAAATCGTAAAAGGGAACACGAAGTACAAAAACTGTTTATTTGGTAGCACATTGGCAGATTTATGAATTTCTGGAAACAAGACCAGGTCCTTTTCGATTAATAGCTTCAGTTTGGATTAGTGGTTGAATTTATCTTTGGCCGAAAAGGTTTAAAACGCCAAATTTGAGTGAAATAGAAATATGGATTTAACTACTGCTTTTAGCTTAAAAATAATCATAATATAACCAAATATTACATAAAATGAATATAGTATATCGTAATAATATAAAGTAACCAATATAGATGCAGTTCTTTCGAAAAATAATCTAGTTATGGGAAAGATAAAAACTTTTTTAAAGTTTTAGCTTCTTCATTTTTATATTAGTTTTGTGCTGGAAATTAATATATTACCCAGTACAAATCTCCAGTTGCAAAGGCAATTATTAATGCCTTTATTTCTCTTCTCTAAATCAAATATGACGAAAAGAAGGGGAACACCATTTTCCATTACTATCAGGGCCAGCCTTTAGCCGGTTAAGTCGATAACTCTCAGTCAGGCCCCGCGCCAGAATGCTATTTATTCTGGGCTCATTTCTTCACCAGAAGGCAAATCGGAGTTTAAGAATTTGGGAGAACAACTTTTATTTGTTACTTTCTTATATACGAAGTAACAAAGGGAAAATATTGAAATCACCAAACAATTCGACTTTGAGATTTTGCTGAACCTCTCTGAAACCGAAAAAAGCATTTTTGGAATTATGTTGGCTTGTCTGTGAACGCGGTAACGTAAACACGCAACGAAATAGATAGATGAAATTTGGTATGGGGTTATAACACCAAAATTGTAGATTTCTATCAAATTTTTGACGAAATCCGTCTACTGGAAGTTTGTCTTAACAGTTCGTCCGCTTGCATCTGGACACAATAACTCAAAAACGCAAAAAGCTAGGTGGATGAAATTTCGCATATTGTTTTATCAACAGAATACTTAATCTGTATCAAAGTTTGGACCGAATCCGTCAAAGGGTTGACTGGCTCTCGGTTTGAATATTCGCGTAGTAGTGAACGCGACAGCTGATAAACGCAATGACATAGATGAATAAAATTTTGTATATGGTACTGTTACCAGAATTGTAGATCTGTATCAAATTTTAAATCCAATATGATGAAAGGAAGATATCCAAACATCCATGCTCGGTTTTCTTCACTGTTCGACAAAATACAAAATGCGCCATATTGTGCACGTTTACGAGAAAGTCAAAAGGCGAACACTTATGCTGTTTTTTTAAAACTCTAAATCCTTAGATTTTTAAAGACAGAAAAAAATGTTGGCCGCACTTGTTTCCAATCGGGCCCCACACCTCCTAAAATCGGCCCTGGTTACTACACCACTGTCATCCTAATCGCATATTCTTTTCTGCAACTATCGATATCCTTTGCAGCCGACTGACTAATTTTTGTGAAGCATGTTATTTATTTGATTTTGCATTATATTTTTATGGGAATAGTTTTATTATAGATAAATATTAGATTTGTGAATAATTTTATTAAGAATATAACTGAAATATGCAATATATTTTCAATTATGTTATAATTTGATTATGAACAGCTTTTGAATAAACATATCTGCAATTAGATTTATTATTTTAAAGTTTTAGCTCGGAACATGAGCCATAATGCATAGTATTTTATGCAAAGTATTTTAAATTGCAGAATACTTTTATTATGAATAACTTCTGAATAAATGGATCTTCTATTAGATTTATTATTTTTAAACTTTTAGATGGGAACATGAACGATTCTTTCCTTTTTGGAGCTGCTTCTGTTCGTCAAGGTGGGTATAATATATTTCTTAATACTGTAGTATTTTTATCACTCTGACATGTTTCACTGATATGAGAATCACAATAATTTGTTTCAATTTAGCTCCTATGAACTTGCGAAAACGATCTGGTGCTCGTCCTCAAGTATTTGGTGCTCCTCCTCCAGGATTTGGTGCGATTCCTAAAATGTTCAACTCAGCGATGATACGTCCACGTAAGTGTTATATTCATTATAAATATTTGCATGTTATGTAGATAATTGTTAGAAAAACCCTATCTAGATTTCAAAATTGCTATTGAGGTTTTTTTAAAAAAATTATAGCATCTATTTTGAAAGTTCAACAATCTATCTAAAGAGGTTATAGCAAAAACCGTGAGAAACGCGCTCACACGTTTTATGCTCTTAGTAAACGGATAACCCCTCGTTTGAGATGTAAAACTAGAGAAATTCTTATTTCAACAGTATTAATAGAGGCATGAGAAAACTAAAAGTTCTCACGACTCTTAACTTAAAGTAGAAGTGCTTTTTATCTTTGAAATTAAACGGCATGAATAAAGAATTATCACATGTGTCCACTATTATTAATTTACTTAATAAAATTCTATGAAAAATGTGAATTCTGTTTTTGTTGTTTTTATCCATTTGATTTTATGGAAATGCCAGTAATTTATCTTGCATGATTGAAGTAGTTTCCCTTTTTAATAATAATGACATACAAGAAACACTTTTTGTGCTCATTGATTGCCGTTATTATTGTCTTTTTAAAATTTTCTCATAAGATGATTTATTTTACAAAAAATTTTGAGTATCATTGAATTTCACCAAATCCTGGTTAAAAAGTCTCTGCTACTATCTTGCTTCTCCTGATTTCATTGCATTTGACTGACAGGATTATAAATTCTTTTACAGGATTAGAAATAAAAGTATATTGATTCAGAATTATCGATCTAATTTTAATAAGAAAATATTGCAATTTTCATAAATGATAATAGTGAAATCTGAGGATATATTGGATTCAGTCTGGTGGTATATAATGATTTTTTAGATTTAGGCTGTTACTATCTCTGTAAAGCTTGGTTCTGAAACGTTTAAATGATGATCCATTTTTATATCATCTTGTTGCTTTATTTCCGATTTTAAGAATTGAGATATTAAATATTTTTCATTTTAGTATGAATCTGTTGTAAAGTGTTTTTATATCTTTCCCTAAATGCAGCCACTCTAGTGCCTGATTTATTTAACATGCCTGCGTACAATTTTGCATCTGCAGAAGAGTTTAAAGCTGAAACATTTGAATCATTTAGTTTTGTAGACGCTCAAGCAAGTTTGCTTCAACTTGAGAGGGCACGCTGCGTTAAGAGTAAAAAGGTAAGTAGTTTTCAGCTAATTATTTTGCAGTTTAAAATATAATCATTATTAAAGAATTGACGAAGTATTATGTTGGTGCTGCCTCCTGCATTGACTAGGATTAAGTTCTCTGGAAATTGCTGACAGTTTTTGTAAACTTTATTTATCTCGACTTGTTTCATGTTTGTAATTATAGAATTTTGTTATCTATTTTTTACTTGCTTCACGATGTAGGGGTTGTCCATAAATGATGTCACACTTTTTTTCAATATTTTTGACCCCCCTCCCCCCCTTTGTCACAAAGTGTCACACTTTACCATACCCCTCCCCCCTTGTCACATGTCACGCTATATTACATAAACATATACTTGCAGTTCACAAACAAAGCACTACGTTATAGATCATGTATCAAATTTTATTTTTAAATTTTAACTATGTGTTTTAATGACATTTGTGAGCATAACAATAATAATGATTATATGTGTACTTATTTTGTTTGAAATAAGATTAAGGTTTACAACAAAAAACGTAATTATTATACAATAGTAATAAAATATTAATATAAAAGAGCAATTGAAAACAGTAGTATTTTGGAATTTGATATATTTTGCTTTAAATCTTATCTTTACTTTATGAACACAAAATACTCTTAAACAGATTGAATTAAAAAAAAAAAAAAACACGCCTCAATAAGATCAACCTGTTTGTGCCACTACCAGTTCTACCACTCACCCAGGTGGGGCGAAGTATCTTTTGTTGGACATTTCAAGGGTGTGACGGGGGAAGGTTTTCTTCTAATGGTGAAGAATTTTTACTGCTACCATATTCTCGGAACCTACCTTGAATTAATTTTTCGAAAAGAAAGGAATATAAGAGAGAAAAAAATCACATGAACTACTAGTAGTTATTACTAGCAGTATTCGCTCTGCGTTGCCCATGGTATCATGAATGTGAACGAAATGGAAAAGCTCACAATGACGTCAATGAATGAAGTTTTTGCTACCTCTTTAAAACATTGCGATCTATGTCTAGTCCTTATCCTCGAAAATATGATAGATATTTCCATTTTAATAAAAGTAATAAGGCACTGGCAACTGGTGGCAGGAGGGGCAAAAAGCATTAAGGTTGCACAAATTTAAATATATTTTATAATTTGAAAACTCGTGATATTTTCTATATTATTCATTATTGTCATGATTTTATTTTGACATTACTTAATTTTAGTATATTAAAATGAACTTAATTTTTAAAAATAAAAATCATACTTTCACATCTTCATTATGTTCATGCTTTGAGTTACAGTACGTATAAAGTTGATATTTAATCAAAAATAAAATAACAGTAAAATATGCTTTGTTTCGGTATTGTCATTTTATTATTTCACGATTTCAATGTCTAGATAAAATAATTACACATTTCAAACGTAAAAAAAAATATTTTATTGTGAAGTGATTCCCTAATTATACCCTCCCTATATCCCTCTCAATTATGCCCCCTCCCCTCCCCAAACAATATCACCCAGGTCAGAACGTTCCCGGCACTGCTTATTTTACGACTACACTACTCTAACCATCGAGATATTTCAAATTACTCCAAGCGAAGCATAAGGAAGGAATAAATCACGGTTGACGTTATAAATCGTTTCCCTGCTCTTATGCTAATTTTTTCCGCCAAATGTCGCACGTAGGTAGGACGAAACTGCCCAATTTTCCATTGTTCTTCTTTTAAAAGCAATTCTCCGATCCCATCAAGGAAATAAATTAATTACAAGCCAAACAGAAAAGGTTTAAATAGGGGAGAAATGTTCCAGTTATTACCTAAAAAAATGGAAAATGATAGCGTTATTAGAACGTCGGATGCGAGAACTTAAGAACTGAAGATGAAAAATTTTACAGAAAACTGACTATTTTTTTAAAAAATTCTCAAACTTCAGCAACTTACTTTAGACGGTCGAAACTAACTTCATTAAAAAGGAAATCGTTTGTTCTTTCCGATGGCGTATCTATTTTCTTCCTACGATTATCAAAAACGATGTAATGGGAAAATATATACCGAAAATGACCCAAAACAACACAAAACATTAAATAAGAAGTTTTCTAGATTAAATTTTAAAATTCGGGCTATAGATAAGGAATTGTAAGTTAAAGACCCGAACGCAAAAAGTAATTGAATTTTAAACATGCATATTTTTAGTACACTAATGTAAGTGTGTTTTAAGAATTATTTTTTATTATATTTTTTATTTGCTTGCCAAATAGGTGTTTGAAATCTTGGTATTCCATTTTCCCCAGATTATTTCTGTCACAAAATAATTATTGATGCAGATATGTAGAAAAATTTCCAATCGGATGTTTTGTGGTTAATTAAATTGAATTTCAATTTTCTGAAAGTTGTGACAGGGGGAAAACATTAGCTTCAGCCCATAAATTAAAAAAGCCGATTATATAATATTTGTAAATTTAAGAAATTTACATTTTTATATGTTTCTCAAAATTATAAATATAAATTGTTAATAATTTTATTTCAGATGCAGTTCTTGAATATCACAAGTATGGCATTAATTTATAATTCGAATTTGAAGAATGCTGAGGATGTTTATCGGGTAACCATACAGAAATATGCAGACGAAGTAAAGACTTTTGATCCAGAATTCATTTTAAAGGTATGTAATGTATACAAGATGTTGTATGTATGTATACAAGATGTTGTATGTATGTATACAAGATGTTGTATGTATGTATACAAGATGTTGTATGTATGTATACAAGATGTATGTTTGTATCTATATTTTTTAAGACATTTCTGGTGCTTTTTAAAAATATTTTTCTAAAAAATGTGATTCATATTTTTACTTGAATTACTTCAAAACATGCCGAAATTCTTATATATTTGTGAGGTTAATTTTTCTTATTAATTATTTGGAGTCATTATATCTAAAGAGAATAATGTTTTCATGAAGTTCAATGGAAAATGAAGCATAAATTTTATATTAAAAAAATGTATTTTTAGTTATTATGCTATAATAACGTTGAAGCTTTTTTTTTTTTTTTAAGTATTGAATAATGCGTTCATGAAATGATGCAGTTTTGAGAATTGTATTTTTAGACATCTTAACAGGTTTGATGATCCGCATAAACGGCAATGGTTTGTAGCAGCACTTCTTGGGGTTGAATATTAAAGAGAAAATTAGGGAGAAAATGAATAAGTTTAAATCGTAAACAGAAGCTCTCTAAATATTGAAAACTAACAGATGGAAATGCAAATAGAAACTTTACTTGTGATTCCTAAAAACGAACTTACCGAGCAATAAAACATAAAAATAATGTAGCTATTTATAATGAATGGCGTACAAAATAATAAAAAAAGCTTATAACATTCTAATTTTAACCGTTTCTGCTAAAATTGAAATCATTTATAAACGAAATAGAAATTTTTTATCTTTCTTTGAAATCAGGTAGTTCACAGCATTATTTAGAATACTGGAATATCCTGAGCATATGGAGAAACTGCACCAGTTAAAACGAATAGCCAATAAATATCGAAATAGCTTTAGAAATCTGAAGCGAAGTTGTTCTATAAGATATAGAAGTAAGAGTATTCCTTTTGTGGAAGATGAATTTGAATCCTAACAGATTATGCCAATTTTAGTTTATTTTGAAGATCAAGACCAAGATACTTCAACAAAATACTGTTACGAACCTGTAATGTCGCCTTCCAGCAATGTTAGACTTAAGGTTGGAAAGAGACATTTACAGAAGTTTTTATTAGATGCCGGGGAATTGGAAGCCAATGACCCCTGAGCTTGACGACCATTTTAGTGACTTTGGTGACAAATTGAAGGTTCTCGAAAATATTAGAATTTGTGTCCTATTTTTATTAGGAACAGAGTTATGGAGAATGTACTAGATGATTTTATGTGACGTCACATCCTGTCGGAAAAGGTATAAAAACCCGGAGGTGCTGAGACGTTTGAATGTCTTTGGAGTACGAACTTGTTTGAACGACTTTGGTATCTCTCTTTGGAGTTTTGTCTTCAGTGCGAGTTGGTAAGCATATAGACGCCGAGCAGCATTGAAAGTACTTTTACTGTTATTATTATTGATTTTCTGTCTGTTTGTGCTGCTAATTTGGGTCAGTGCTGTTTTTCCTGTTTCGTGTTTTCCAGAATATTCGTGAATAAATTCTCCATTATCCTTCTTGTTGGACTGTTTTCACAATACACTCACCAGACGATTTTCGTAACAATACTTACCACCTGGTAAAATAAAGTGTTATTTCAAGAAAATTTGTTCACAATAGATGTACATGTGCTGAAAAACTTTCTCCTCACAAATTAGAAATGAAATTGAAGGGAATTTTGAATTTACTTTTGAAAACTTTTAGTTTCCTGTAACAAACTGCTTTGGAGACTTCAATAATGAAACTGTGGCAACATTGAAGCAGTTTTGTCAAAATGCTTTGATTTCCTTTCTTTGTTTAATTTTCTTTTATGGAATTTTTTAAAATTTTAAACATTTATTTTTAATGTAAATTGAATTAATTATTAATTCTGAATTTCGTTTTAATATTTATTGAATTAAGTTTAAAATTTGGTGCATCACAAATATTTCTTTGGCAGTTTTACTTAATGATTCTTGGTAGTCATATAAACATTTATACATATTAATCTCTTTTCTAAATATAAGATCTGTGAAAGTGCAACTGCATAATTCTTCAAAAAAATTTATTTCAGGTTGCTCTTTTTAGTCGCCAAGAACTTCATATTAGGTCTGCTTCTAATTTTCTTTTGTCTTATGCTGCTTACCATGAGGAAACACGGCCATATTTAGAAAAATATTTTGAATCATGCATAAGATTGCCTTCAGACTGGATGGAAGTTGCTGATTTGTATCAGGTGAATGAAATTTCATTTATAATTTTTTCTTATATAATAATTAAGATAATTTATTTTCTGTGAAACTTCCATTCACATTTCTGTCTTTATGGCCAACAAATGTACATTTCCAATATGCAACATTTAATTATAACAAGAACATGCCAGTAGTTTTTATGTTCAATTTAACTTAAATCCGAAGGCTAAGTGGAGAGTTAAATGATTCCATTGATAAATTAAATAATTTTAGCGCCATGTCTTTGATATTTTAAATGTATTATGTTTGAACTCATAATCTTGCAAAGCACTTTTGCGTGCAGTTTGGCAAATGTCGTTTTATAGTATGTTTGAGTTGACCAGTCGCACAATTTTAAAGTACAAAAGCAAATACACTTATATCTGAGGCTGCAGCACAAACCTTAATCATTTTTAAGTCTCTGCAGCTCTTTTGTGTCAATTCTTTAGGTGTAATTCAAAATTGGAACTTTTCCAGCCTTTTAATAGTTTTTGTGGATGAATTTCTGAAACAAATATTCGTATATGAAATAATTATTTATAACGAATTATTTTACGGGATAATCATGTAAGCTTTTTACAAATAAAAATGTTTTCGTTGGATTTTCATTTGTAATTGATGTGTTTTTTTCCCACTAACAAACATTGACCTCTGTGAAACAAAGTTTTGTCATTTTGGCTTCTGATTATTTCCTCTGTATCCAGTGATTGTTTCATATTGAAATTTTTCTGAAGTTTGAAACGGTCTTAACTAGTTGGTTACTCTTTTCCTAACTTAATGGTAACTCTTTTCATCATCACCCTCTCCTTTTGTTCTCAATTATTTTCCAAACTGAAGCTATTTAAAATTTGTTTGATATCATGGATAACCATTCAGTTCTTCGTCAATTAAAAGGCCGTGCATTTCATATTAATTTTGCATCCATTATATTCTGCTGTTTTATCATTTTTTAGTGTGGCGTATTATCATGCATATATCAAATTCTTTCTTGCAGGTGTTTTCCGATTCAAGATTAAAGAACAGATCTCTGCCTTCTGCTCTAAAGAAAGTTATGGCTAAATCATTTTCAAAATTTGATGAATATCAGTTAGGTATGTTTTAAAATGCTAGATTCTTGGGTTTCAAAACTGTTTGTAAATCAATTGCAACTTTTAGACATCCCTTAACATTTATTTTATTTAACCAATAGTAATTTTATATTTTGTGGCTGCTGTAATTTTTATTGATTCGCATGTGTTTCTATAGCTAAATACAATAGAGAGAAAAAGGCCTCCGAGACAAAAGGTTTCACTTTAAAACAGCTTATACGACTTTTACATTTGGATTCTCCTGCAAATGAAATCATGTGCCTCATTGGAAAAAAGTATGTGTGATTTTTTTTAGTTTGAACTCAAATAATGTTAAATTTTCTTGTTATCTTTCGAAACTGAAATAATCTTAGACTTTCAGTTATCTTTTTCAGTGATTTTCACTTTTTGAAATAAAAATTTTCCTTCAGAGAAAATGAAAGTTTTCCATTTCCCTGTTGAGTTAGCTGCATTATATTAATTTCATATGCAGTATTACATATGAAGTTTATTCTTAAAATGTGCATTTAGATACCCAGAAACAGCGGAAGCCTTTAGAAAAAGTAAGTTGCCTGGAATATGGGATTCCAGAAGAGCTGGACAACGAATGAAACTGCCTGTACCGGAAACATGGGAGACACAGATATCAGCTCATGGAAATAAACCTGAAATCTGGGAACAATTAATAGGTACAGCATTTGTTGTTAATTGAGCTAAATTTTAGATATATGATTTTTGTTAAGTCAAAAGAATGGGATTTATTAAGAAGAGTTAGAACGTTTGGCGCAGTATGGCCAAATTGGCCCTTGTGCCATTAAATCCACACCAACCAACTAAGAAGAGTTAAGACAAATATCTTTTGTATTATAAAATGCAATTGTTTGAAATTTTTTTATTTAATATTTTGGTAAAAATTAATATTTAATTTTTTAGAAGTGCAGTCATCAAAAATAAAAATGAATCGCATATTGATTTATTAGATTAATACTTTTAGGTAATTTTAGAAATTAACAATATCATTTTTCATTATTCATTATTATAAGCTATTTATCATTATTAATAATAATGTCCATTATTTAGTTCTTTTTAAAAAAATGTCCAAAGATGCCATTTCTGTTGATAGTTAACATTTTTTACATCAGATAGGAGGGAAGACTCATTTTTATTTTGACATTTATATTATGAAATTGATAAATTAATAAAATTTTTCTTTAGAAGTATAACCTGAACTATAATTTAATAAAAAATGAGTTTTTAAAATTGCCAAGCTGTGACGTCGTGAGACCTAGGGTAGCGTGAATCAGCAGCTAGACTAGTATCACTCTAATAATTTTTATTTAAAAGTTACTCGAAGCATCTTGATTATTGTGGATTACAAAATAATTAATAATTTATATACAGAACATATAGACGTGAGTAAAATTACAGGATGGTGTTGAGACAGCCTCTGCAGGTAGAAATGACAGTCACTCAGAGCAACGGCTCTACTTAAAATCTATTGAAAGTTCGACAAGTCCTCATGAGCATCCACTCATCTCGAATAAAAACTCGAACAGTTCAGATACGAGAGCTATGCTCTCCTGAAAAAGTTAAACAGAAGCTTACAGCTTCTTAGCGATGCTTCTCTCAGCTACACAACTGGCCGCACGGAACCCAGTTATTTTTTAAAACCGATTCGGAGATCCAGCACTCGAATAACGATGCTATGATCGGAATCCGATCAATAAGTGATCGCCGATCGAAAATCAACTCTCTTCTTTTCTACCTCGCCGCAGCTTAAATCCTCGTTTTCCCAGGAACAAGGTCCGCCCCAACTCGTGAGGGTTGGCTGACAATTCGATGATGTCCGCCACTGATTTCCGATTGATTTATGTCCAGTGACAGTCTTGCCTATTAGCGGTCTGGTTTATGGATAGTCTTGTCTCAGTTCAGCTGAGAACGGACATCCATCACTCCTTCTTGATTAGGAGTTCCGAAAAGGTTTTGTGTGCCAAGTGTCACTAGATATGGAGTGAAAAACAGCTCTTTGTGCGAATACTCCTTTGTGGAGCTTTCCGACAGTCCAGGTGGCTACTTTGGCGAGGCCGATTTTAACAGCTGTTCTGGAATCTTCAGAAAGCCGTCTTTAATTATATGAAATGTATATGCATCATTAATCAGTATTTTTAATTATATGTTTGTCAAAAATACATGTACACAATAAATTTTCCTTTCTTTGTTTTAATACATATTACTTACCTGTAGTTTAGGCTCAGTATATCCATTAATGATTTATAAAAACTATTATTCCTTTGTGTAGAATAAAAAATAATTTAATGATTAAATTTTTCTATATTAATAGTTTTGACATAAACAACTTGTGTATTTTCTTTATTGTACTTTTCTATGTTTAGATCATTCTAAACTTCCATACATGGCAATGTTGCGCAATTTAAGAAACGTGATATTATCGGGCATTTCTCAAAAACATCATGAAAAGGTGCTGAAGCATTTAAAAAGTAAAGTAAGTGAACTATATTTAATTTTCTTCATTTTTGATACATTTGTGATTTCAGATTCTTTTCAGGTACTGTCAATGAATAATGAGACAGAGAATATTTCACAAAAATTATTTAACGAAACTCAAAAGTATTGTCTGCAATTGTTTAAGCATTTATACCATTGTGACATTAGTTGCAGAATGCCTTATTTGTCAGATTCCTTTGGCTGCTGTTTGAATCAATTGCACACACACTCCTGGATTTCATCTCCGTTTGAAACCATTGTCTTCCACAGTATTTTTTGAGCTGACCAAAGATGTGGAAGTCACATTCTTCCAAATATGTCAATGAAAATGAAAAATATTTAAAATTAAAATTTGTCAGATGAAGCATAAAGTGACAATCGAATATACTAATTAGTTGATAAAAATTGTATCCCTGGATTTAGAAAGTTGATTACTAAAAAGGGAAATAACATATACTGTCAAACCTGGGTTCGCGAATTAACTTCATTCTTAAAGGTTTATCGTAAACAGCAACTATTTTCTCTGTAGGAGTTAGCTCAAAATGAATTAATCATTTCGTGATATCTATATAATTACTTATTTAATTTTTTTACAACAGTTCTTTGTGCACAGGTTCTTAACATGAAATTAGTGGAAACCATTAATCTATCACAAAACAGAATAAGCTCAACACTAAGCATATTAAATGTAGACGAAAATTTTAAGTTTTGTCATGCCTATATAATTAAAGATTTTGTGAAAGAAGTGGAAAGTGATGAAGAAGTGAGATATTATTTGAAACGGAATTTTATTTCACATACACACATCGAAAGAAATTTATTAAAATCAGCTGTTATCCCCATATCAAAATATTTAAAGCCATATGTGTAGGTAATCAAAATATTAAAATCTTCGTTGTATTTGGAAGATTTGTTTTTTGGTGGTTATAATGTAGAGGGGCTTTCAGTTGTCATGAGAAGTAATTTTAAATGAAGGCGAATTTCATATACAAAAACTGAGATCTAATTCTAAAAAACAAGAGTAATTGTGGATTGGAAAGGGACTGAGTGCTCGTGAAAGTGAAAAAAATTGCCAATTAAAGATTCTTGGCTTAAATTGGAATCCTGGAGGTTATGTTTTATTACTAGAGGTGAAATATTTACCGGAGAGTTTAAGTCAGAGGGAAATTATAAATTATGTGTTGTATGAACAACAGTGATGATATTCGATCTCTGATTTCTCCTCTTGTTGTAAGAATCAAATACTTGTTGCAAAAGATATGGGAAACAAATGTCTGTTTATTGGGATAAGGAGTTTTTAGATGATCTTTGACAGCATTTGGTTAGGTGGTGTTTGGAAATGCGAGAATTGTGGTAGATTTCCGTTCTCAGAAATTGTTTGCTTTATTGTTATGAGCACCATGAGAAGGTCGATGTACATGTGTTTTGTGACGCTTCACCCAGTGTATATGGAGCTGTGACTTATTTTCGATTTTTTGACAGAAATGGAGAATGCAAAGTGTCTTTCGTAATGTCAAAGAATAGAGTTGCTTCTTTAAAAACCTGTAGGAGTTGTCTCCCCTAAACTTTCTCGTATACTTTCTAATAAAGGTTTCATCCTCTGCATGAAAATAGCGGACCTCGGCAAGCCGGAACTGCCACAGGTACTAAAATTTTTATTGCCCTCAGAATCGGGGACCAGGACAAGGCGGAAAGGTGACAACACAAGCAGTATTGTCTCCCCCCACTCCGACTTTCTCGTATCATGACAATGGCGTGCTTTGTGAGTCATAGTATGATGACGAAAACCGAGAATGCATTTTGGATGCTTTCTTTTCGACAGATTGAAACCAAAATTTGATACTCATCTACAGTTATGGTTTGAAGATATGCCTACAACCATTACAAAAGAAGAGAAACGCCAATGGACAGACCGACAAAACCTGTTGATGGATTTACTCTAAAATTTGAAACAGATCTACAATTCTGATGATAAAACTGTGTACTTATTTTTATCCATCTAGCTCTTTCCTTTTTTTAGTTATCGTGTTCACGGGCACACGGACAGACAGACAGTCTTCCTGTTGATGGATTCCGTATTTTTGAAATAAATTTGTTGAATATGTTTAATTTCATTAAGACCACTATAAAATCTGAAATGTAACTGAAGTTTAAAAATTCTCACCATAATATTATTAAGTCATATTTGCAGGTAAAACATGCATATTTCTAAGTAAAAGTTTGTTGACATTTAAAATACAGACATTATAGAATTTTTAAAAAATACGTGGGTTGTGGGAGGGGGCGGCGCCTTCATATTGTGGCCTTGCCCGGTTGGTAAAGTTATCTCAGACCGCCCCTGTTTATATGTAGAGTGTCATTTTTACTTATTAGGTGACGCTCTGTACTTTTAAAGTCGCCTTGTTTTCGTTATCTGTTGCAATTTTCGAAATGAAATCACTAACTACCACCGCTAGGAGCTATAGCTTAACTATAGCTTTCTTCATTCGAATGTAATTTCGCAGTATTAACATATTGCTATAGACTTTGTATGTGTATATGTTATTGCAGTATTTTTTGTTTTAATATTTCAGTTGATTATAAGAAGTACAAATTACTTATATTTAGAGATTCTACAATGTAGTTTTTTATTGTATGTATTTAATTGCTGATAACTGCTTGCATTTTTAAGTGATAAGTAAATATATCATAACCTGAGTAAATTTATACTTTGTAATGCATATTTTAACTTCCTTGAACTATAGGGTGCTGTTATCAACAGCAGACAAACCCCTCTTCAGTTTTTTGAAGCATTCAAAATCCTTGAGGATGTTAAGGATGCATATTATTTAAGACATGCTTATAGAGATAGCAGAATTGGTGAACCACAGTGGAAAAAGGCACGAAGGAACAAAATAACGGATAGGTGATGTGGCTTTATTTATTTATATTTTTATTTTGCGGCAATGGGCTGTTTGACACTGAGCATGTTAACAATGCACTTCCACGAAAAATTAAAAAAGTTTATCATGAAAGAGAACAAATTAAATTAATTTCATAAAACTGAAAGAAATCCACTTTGAAGATGTTCTTGAAGCAAATGTATGCATGCATTTCTGAACTGCGCTGAAGATTTTGCATATCTCATTGTGGCTTAAACCTATGGCGAGTGAAACTAATTTCAGTTTTTGTAAAGAAACATAAATCCCTATAGTGTCTGATGAGTTAGAATTAATCAATTATTGAAAAGTTCAGTTCTTAATTTGATTTTTTCATTTCCAAATTATTTAAATGGCGGCTATCGGACCTCGTTTTAAAATACAAAAGCTGCATTTATTAATACTTTTTTAAAGCTGCGAACTTGGAACTTAACAATAACTTCCCAGTTAAAACGAAAAAGTCATCAGAAAGAAATAATGTTGAGAATATTTTTGAATAACAAGAGCTTGAAGTTATATGATTTATTTACATTCCTTTATTTATGATTGCATTTTCCGACCATAGCTTAGCAGTTTTTTTTCCGTATCATTTCTCTCATCCACCCTCACATTCCAAATATGTTGTATCTTATTCCGTTGGCATGTGTAAATCTGAAAAATATTTATCTGAAAAGATTCATTATTTGAACTACACAATTCATATTTTTGCTTTTAAAGATACTGCAATTTTAAAAATTGGCTGATTTAATTGGTTATGATGTTAAATGTGTTGTTTTCAAAATTTTCTTTAGAGCCAATGATATTTCAATCGCTCTTGTTTCTGATTACGAAGAGGCTGTTAGTGAAGCCCTTGAAATCTCTGCTCTTCATAACTTGCAGCCTATCCCTGGAAAAAGTTTGGTTATTTGTGATATACTTTTTCCATCATCACTAGAGAATAGTAAAAAGAATAAGGTAAAAATGCATGAAATGCATCCTTTTTATTCTTTCAATTATGAAGAAATTTGTTTTATTTTGTAAATCTTTAGTCATAAAAACATTTAGCAAATCAAAATGCTTATTAAAACCTGCTATTATACCAAAAACTCCTACTTTTTGCATACACTATCTATTGATATTATTAATTGATAGATAGCTTAGGCAAGAAGTTGGTGAAGCTGTTAAATGATATTTCACTTGTTCATTGTAATTTTCCAGCTGTTGTTCATTTGTCTTTAAAAGTCTTTTAAAAGGTGGGGAAATTAGACAACCGTTTCTTTTAAATCTTTTACTTGCTTATAGGTAATACCGAATGTTACGAAAAAGAAAATAAAAATAATGAATTTACGAGGAAGTAAGGATTTAAATCGAAAATCTTAAGAATAAAAATTTAAATTTCGCAAGGATATCTGCTTCAAGTGTTTTGTGTACCATCGAACTAGTAGTGTAGTTTTAGAAATTCTTAAAAGTCTATTGGGAAATAATGAAGAATCAATAAAAATTATTTAAGCTCAGGAATTGCGTGACTGGATACAGATAAATTTCAGAAAGTTAAACAACTGTTTACTTTAATTTTCTTTTTGTGTCGAATCCCAGATAGCACGTACGTTCGCAGCAAGTTTGATTTTTACTTGATATTACCTTTTCATGGCAAATTTGACGCATCAAGCTTGAAGCGAACTTGTGGCAAACTAACAATGCAGAATAGCCACCCTCGCTTGCAAAATGAGTTAGCCACAAGTTCGCCATGACAACTAGCGCCACCCCTCCTTGCAATGCAAGCTTGCTGTGAGTTTTCAAAACAAGCTTGATGCAGAGATGATAGCACAAAGAGATAATTATCTTTGTCTCCGTTTTAAAAAAACATCCGATTTTTAATAGCATCTCCTAGACCGTCCTTCTTTTTATTAATTCAATAAATCAATGATAATTTGTGAAAAAACTAACTTAAAAAAATTGAAACATTTTCCATCTTTTTACTAAATATAGAACTCGCACTTTAAAGAAAACTATATCGCCTTTTTCTTAATGTCGAAATTTTAACGTTTATAAATAAAATTAAACCTATAAAACAGTCAATGTTTGTTGAAAAATAATAACTTACATTTTGTCCCATTTTAAAAGTAATTACTTTTGAAACCTAATTTCATAATTTATTCTACTAGCAAAACGTAGTTATTAGCGAAAATCGCTCTCTCTGATTTCAAATCATGCTCTCAACACAAAATTTAAAAAAATTAATGAAATCAAGAAAAGAGTTCAAAATAAATCGTATGCGCGATCTATTAGCACAATCTATCTTCTCCTCTCGCAGTCTAGCTGGCTGAGTGATGTAGAGCTTTATGCTAGCAAGCGCTAGGTCGCGAGTTCTAATCCGAGGTTTTTTTCGTACTCTGTTTCTGCTATAGTTTGCAATGAGTTTGTCATGACAAGCTTGATGCAAGTTCGTTGCGTGGTGACTTCGAAGCTTGCGTTAACTTGCTGCAAGCTTGTTTCACACTTGCACTCTTGTGTCAAGCTTGCAGATTTGCAGTGCAAGACTTCTGCAAGTTTGCTGCAAACTAAAATTGCTATCTGGGATTATCTTGAAGGATACATTTCTTACTGCTTTAATTTTTTAAAGCAAAAAAAAATCTTCCTGCTTTAATCTTTATATCTTAGTAATTTTTTTCGGGGGGGGGGATTGAGCTAAAAATAGTTTGCTTTTTTAAATTTATCTCTGGTTTCCTCTTTACAGTTATTGAATAAAATTCATTTAACAATGCTAGTTTTGAATATTATAAATTGGAATTTTGTGTGTATCAAGGTTTGTGTTTACAAATTTGTTTTACGGATTCATATTTTATATTGTAAAACTATGTGCATTTTCATGATTGTAATAACAGAAAATTTTCTTTACTGATCATCATATATATTCTGAGATTTTCTATATTTAAAAAAATCAAATTTTTAAATGATACCAAGCTAAGTCTAGCAGGTATATACCAGAATCTTTATACAGTGAAATTAGGCTCGCCCGTAAAAAGCTAAAGGTGTGAAACTAATGCCTACTTATAGCAAAGTGGCTATGTGTTATCATCTGAGAATGATCGCAGCTCCGTAGCGGAGAATATTGGAAAACAGAGATTTTAGCTCAAAAACAATGATAGCAAAAAAAGGTAAATTTCGATACTTCAGATAATCATTGATTTAGTATAAAATGACTGCCTACGTATACCTATAACTTAATTAAAAGCTCTGAAATTGCTGCTAACGATGAGTACTTCGAGCTCGCATTACTTTCACTACTGGCATGAAATAATTTTAAAACATTATTTCATATTTTATTGAAATTCATCATGTTCTGTTGTTGAACAAATATCTTAACTAGATGTTAATTTTATTGATCTAATTTGCTTCCATTTTAATACATTTTGCATAAAATTGCATCTTTTCTGTATTATGTAGATGGAAATGTGTCGCAAAATGTGCCAAAATATCACAATTCATTTATTTCATGACATAGCTACGATGGTGGTCGAATACTGAGAGATATACATTTCAAGACTTTAAATTAAATTATTGATGTATGTATGTAGATGATCTATGTAGTAAATTTAATACTAAATCGGTAAATCTCTACACTTTTTATGTCTATCATAATTTTTTATTTAAAATCTCACACTTCCAAGATTCGTCTACGGAGGCGCTGCGATCAATCACAGATGATACAGCATGACTACTTTACCATAGGTAGACATTACTTTCATAACTCCAGCTTTCCTCATTGAAGCGTATTTTCGTAGCATGAAGATAAAGGCGTACACCCCCTATTAGATTTATATGTAGTTTTAAATTTTATAATGTTTTAAAGAGAAAGAAAGGTTTTTGTCACTGATTTAAATGCTGAAGTTAGTTTTTCCTTCTAATATGTGACACAACAGTACTATCTCGAAGGCGATTTGTTTCAAATATTTAATCAAATGCTAATGTTTCTTTTGATTATATACGTGGTCTGTACCAGAAAACATTGCTGAAACATTGCAACAAGTTTATGAAGATAATCTTTTTAGCTGGTCCCCAGTACCATGAATTGTACCGGCATTTCAAATCCAGCAGAATATCCACCAAAGATTCGAAAATTGGGCCCCTTTCCATGTCAATATGCGATCTTCACGACCAGGAGTAGCGTTAGAATTTGCCCGTTGGGGCGCGACCTGCTGTACGGGGGAGGAGTGTATTGAAGTTTGTCTCAAATTTTCGCCAGATGTTTTATTTATCTATTTGTTGGATACCCCGTTTGGTGAACTGGGTACAAAAATCTTCTCCGCCCCTCCCCCACTGGCGTCACCTCTATTCACGTCAAGGAAATGCATGCTTTGATTCGTACAAATCATCGTTTAAATGCTTGTGAGATTGCTGATCTCGACATCAACGAAAGGCACACAGTTTTGAGTGATATAATCTGCTGGCTCATCTCATTGCAGAAAAATTTGTGCCTTGTTCTTAACTGATGAGCAAAACAAGAATTGTGTCACAGCTAGTCAGGAGATGTTGGATCATTCAAATGTGAATCAAAGACATGTTGTAAATCTGCAGATTTGACCCCACAGACTTTCTTTTGTTCCCAAATTTGGAATCCACTTTGAAAAGTCGAAGATTTGAAACAATGGACAATAGAGTAGAAAATTCGCCGCGGGGCTTAGGAGTTGTCCCAAAACTTGATTTACAGGAGACATTCCAGCAGTGGTAGTTATGTTGGAAGTAGTTTATGTATATAGGAGGAAGGTATTTTAAAGCAGACAAAGACAAGTCGCATTAAAATGCTCTTAGCATTTATTGATTCCCTTTAAAAGTTATGTTTCTTTTTAGATAGATTATGTTTTCTTTCTTAATCGTTTGTGTGATAGATCGACAAAATTAGAGTTATTACAAAGAAGATATTTTTATCTTTGAAAACTACCTCTGACATGCCAAATAGAAGGCTACCTTGACAGGTTGCATTAAAGAGGGGAAAATCTTCCTTGTTATTAATTCATTTTGTTATCCGTAACTTCCTAAAAATAAAGTAAAATAAGCTTTGTATTGTTATCTTTCTGTTTGTTAATATTATGAGCTTAATCATTTTTATATAAAATAATAAGTTAAAATTAGATATGGTTGGTGATTGTGTATGCATTTTTTTCCAGATTTATAACCTTTGTATCATGATGGGACTGATGTGTCTAAAAGCTTGTGAAGATTGTAAGATGAATGTGATTTGCGGCGACTATTCAGATGAAGTTGAGCTTTCAGAATATTCTTTTTGTCAATCCATAAAGAATGCATGTGCTCAGTATAAAGTAAGCTTCCAGTATATTATATGACAATATCAGTTCTGATTTTTTTTATTTTCTCACTGACTTATTCTGTAAATTTAATCTGCATTTATTTTTATTATTTGTTGCTATAGTTCAGCTTGTTTCTAATGTTGTGCTTATACTATTTTCTCAGTTTTTTTCCCTAGTCAGAGATTGATTTTATAACTCATCTTTATCTTGATAATTTTTCAACTGTTGTAAATTTTTTTAAACATTTAATTGCTGAATTTAAAAGTTAAAAAGGCTTTATAAAGTCTAGACTGTACGTTTTATTGATTATTGTAGAAGATCTTGATATTATTTTGTAAACTAAGTTCTGTTAGTTTCTGTCTGCTAAACTTCTGTTTTAGATAGTAGTTGATAATAAATTGATTCAATTTATGCAGTTTTATTACATGTTTTTTTATTTGCTAAATATTTATTCCTTTTTCCTTTAGAATGAAAATGAAAATGCAACTAGTCATAACTCTGGAAAAGCTACGAAGAGTGTCCTAGAATATTATCTAAAGCAACATGTTATTTTAAGAGAAAAGGTAAGTTATTAATATGCAACATTTATAATGTAATTTTAATACCCCCTTCTTTACATACAATACAGTTCTTTACATACAATAATATATTCGTTTGGGTTTAGAAAGCTTATTTTTCAGGAAAAGGAGCATTAACTTTAAAAAAATCACGAATTTATGTCCTGATGTACAATGTAAGAAAAGTAATGTAAGAATTTTCCTGTAAAATACATTTATTTTTTCAGGTTTTGAATCACTTTGCAATTATTTATGAATCGATGAAAATTTTTCAGTCTCTTTCTGATAGTGACTTTGGTCGTAAAGTGTTGATAAATTAAATGTATGGTATTTGCCTGGTTTGTTTATGATAGGCGAGAACATTTCATTCTGGAAAATAAACCTACAGGGCATTAATTTGTTCATTCTATGTGATCGATTGTTATTTGATATACATTGTTTGCTTTTATATAGAACATTTTCTTAGAAACAGAGCATCTTTGCGACTTTATTCAATTTATGGTTTGCAATTCAGATAAGATAATTTGAAACTGCTTCACTAATACTATCCCATGAAAACTCACTAGAAAATAATTCAAGATTTGAGGTTGTTGATAAAAACTGAATTAAACCTAATTTCTTTAGTATTCTGAAATGCTGTATGCACAGTGAACAGAATTTTGAATCTATGTTGTTCTCCCCTCTGTGGAGAAAACAGATTAAAGATCTTCAAATTCTGATAAGTTGCCTTACTTTGTAAAATGACCTTTGAAAGGAAAATATATTTATTTTTATGACATTTTATAAATTCGACGGGAGTCTCAAATTATTTTGTTTTATTTATTTAATTTTTATTTTATTGCAATTTATTTCTTTGCACATTCTTTGTTTATTGCTACTTATTTTTATTTTTCTACTTTCAGCCTTATTATATTTCACTAATTTATGCAATTGAGAAAGATATTTTATCAGTTTATATTTAATATTACTTCATTTAAATGCCTGGTATGATGATTTCTGGAATCTAAGTTCAGAGTTTCTATCTCTTCATAATTTGATATGCCTAAATAATTTTCTCTAAACAATCATCAGACCAAGATCAAAGATGACGAAGTTAGTGAAGACCATGAATCAAAGTTACAGGTTCATACACAGTGATTCCTACATAACTTCAAAATGGGACTGACCTTACAAGTCTAAAGAATTCAGGGGAATTCTGATTTTTTTTTTTTTGTTTAGTTTGTGTAAGATGTATATTTGTTGAAGAACCTTGCTTTATCTACTCAAATTTGTGTAACAGGATACTGAGAGAACTTCAGATCTCCATTAAATAAAAGAACTTCTTTTTCTTTGTAGAATTTGACTATAAATCGATTTTTCAGGGCTACCGCATGGCTGTTTGAAAAACTTTGAGGCTGGTTTTCAATGTCAGTTCATTTCGTTATTTCATCAGATCTTAATTTTTTTGTTTTGTTTTTGAAACACATATTCTATCCCATTCGAGGTTATGTATTAAAGATTTAAAGCATAACTAAACCTCCAATGAACTTTGTTCTACTAAAGTTATATTTATTTTATTCTTGAAATTTCTTTTTGGATGTGTTTATGACGTTCTCTTCTTCCCCACTTCTTTCCTTTCTTTGATAAAAAAAAAAGGCAAATTAATTTGACTTATTTGTATTGTATAATGTTTAAACTTTGCTTTTTTCCTATGTATATTAATTTCCTTTTATAGTAATTTCGTAATTGATTTAGTTCCGAAATATTATCCTTTATTTTGAGGAACAATTCATGGTGTACACATTTCATACAAGTTCATTGGTCCATAGCAGTTAACCACAATTTTTAAAAGGAAAAAAATATTTTGTAATGACTGAATAATTAGTTCTGTAATTTTTCTGCCAAATTTCTTTTATTTTAGTAAGTCAAATTAAAACACCTCATGGTACAAAAATTGGTCTTCATAATATTTTCTAGTGTTATAGAAACTTTCACATGCAATTTTGCTCTTGAAATGAAAAATCATGCATAATTATAGCATTCTTTAATTATAATTGAAACTGAAGTAAAATAAGACTTTTTTTTTATTTCATTACTAGCTGATATGCCCGGTATTGCTCGGGATAAAAATATTTTCAAGTCCAAGTACTTATAACACTTTCAATTTACTAAAAGTGTTTTTTGCTGATTTTTGTTAATCAAATGAACCTTTGGACCAGCAGTGAAACGCCCTTCTTTTTTTTCTCTCCTTAGTTTGAACCACTTGGCAAGAATCTCTTAGTCCTTCGTACTCCATTTCCTCCTCCCCATCATTGCCAGCAACAGCAGAAACTCTTTCATATCTTTTAATTTTTGCCATTATTTGAACTACAATTCTCTTCTCTTTAGTGTTTTTGTCACTGACTGGAAGAAACTGCATAGTGTTCTTTCTTTTTCTTCTTAGGCCCTCTCCCTCCGGCAGGAAGTGGGTTCAACAATCTTGAAGGATTTTAAACACTCATTATGATCATTTAAAATTTGTAAAATTAAATGAAGCATCGTGGAAAGAGAGTAATTAGCATCATTGTATTGTGGCACAAACATATTGAAAGAGATATATGCTATGAAATAAAAGCTAAATAAAATTTCTGCGTTTCTGTTAACATTCAAAGAAAACAATATTTTTATCATAATTTTCACAATGGCAAAAATACCGGAATGAACGATTTGATAAAACGATCAATGGTTTGAATTTAATTACAATAACAGAAAGCATTGTTACAAATTCTGTATGAAATAAATTTGAAATGTTCATTAAATTAAGAAAAAGAATTCATAACATTTAATTTGAAGTCATTAAAAAGATGATTTTCTGCTCTTTAAGATGGTATGTAAATAATCTACGTGTAATATATTTTTCTGAAATTATTGGCGAAAAACTGAGATAAAACGCCGAAAATTGGTTTAATTTTCGTTATTTAATTAAATATCTTAGGAAATAATTTTGTTTGAAAGAGTGGAATTAATCTAAGAACGGACCCCAGAATGGCATGTGCAAATTTCATGTCCAGACTATTCACCGTTTAGGAGGGGTTCTCGCGCCAGATAGACTGTTAAAACATCTCCACCCCCCCCTCCCTTTTTCCTCTTCCCTCGATAAGCTTGAATAAGTAGCCTTCAAGGTGTAACAATTTCTAATTTTTGTTAAAGCTTTAGATAATCTTAAGAATATTTTTAAAGACAACGGATTCCCAGATTCTTTTATTTAATGGTTTTTTTTTTTCAAATGAGTATAAAAAGTTTATAATTTTTTCTTTATTAATAGTTTATTTTAATTTTATTTGTTATAGCTGTTTAAATATTAGCTTTATTTTTCTTCTGATTAATTAGTTAGAATTTCTCTTCATAGATGGAGCTAGGTTGCTAGCTTCCAGAATTTTTTACTGCTTTTGTCATCGTACGTTTTTCTCTTGTCTTCATTATAATTTCGGCAGAGAGGGTAAATTTATTTTACACACTCTTGTTTCTTTTGGATTTTTATTAAGGATTTTTTGCCTCTTGATTTTTTCAAAATGTTTCTTGTATTGAGGTTGGACAAAATTCATGCCACAAAGGGTATATTTTTGATTTATAATCTTACCCTTGACAGAAAATTTTGTCCATTTTTAGAACTTCAATGGCGAGTGGTCTTCGAGAAAGTTCGTCATTCACGTTCTCATTCGTTCCTTCCAATTTGAATATTTTTCTTTTGCATTCTAAATTATATTTTATGTTTTTTAAATATTAATCGTTGTAATTTTCTGTTGATGCAATCACTTGATGCTGTTGCGTTGAGCACACAAAAAGGTGTATTGTTATCGTTATTGTTTAAATCTTTTGTTTATCTATACTCTTTCTTTTTTTTACTTTTGTTTTATATTTATATTATTTATTGATATTAAGATTGTTAATGAAAAATATATTTTTTTGCTCCTTTCATTCAAAAAATACTGTTGTTGCGAATTGTTTATTTGCCTTCAAAGGGAGTAAAGTGAATAGTACTGTTAAAAAAATTGGGCAGTTCGAAACATAAGGTTGTGGAAATCTAAAATTAAAAAAAAAATAATTTATATCCATATTGTATGCAAAAGTATGGATAACTTTATTGGTTCTTTGTGTTCACTAAATTTTGCGTCTGAAGATTACGTCCGCATAATTATTTTCTTATTTGATTTAGTAGTTCAATTTTTTGATTTTAGCTATCCATAACTATTACACAAATCACTTTCTCTTCTCATTCGTAGATTTTCTGATTAAATCAATTGTGTGGTTTGCCAGTGAATAAAGGTACATATCTAAACCTAGCCGAAACAGCCAAACACTCTAAAAGCTCAGCGTCTTTGTAGAGAATGGTATATTGCGTACGATTTTTACTACACTGCAGTGACGTTTTTCATACTTTTAAATTAAATAAATTGTTGTAGGTAAAAGGGAACCTTGCTTTTTATCAACTGTTAGACACTTGATCTGCACTAAGCAGCCTCTGAAACAAAAGTAACTATTGTAAATCTTTTGAATATCATTTGCCTAACCTAACCTTTTTAATAACATCAATCTACATAGAACGTTGATAATGTTTAGATTTGCAACCAAAATCAATAGCAAGTACAGTTCGTCAAAAAAGTAACCAAACACTTCTTCTTTCTCGTGATCTATAAAAAGGAAATTATGTCATTCAATTTGAGAGTATTTCCTCTTTAAAAATATGTTAACTGTATTTCCATAAGGGGCCATCTACTTATTTATATTTGAGTCATCTTCAAATTTTCCAATGGCAAGCCCCAATTTTTTATCTTTTAAATGATTCTGCATAATAAAAATTCCCCAGATATAAAATTTGAGGTAAATCGGTTCAAATTAACCGGACATATACAAGAAAAACGATTAAGGGGCTTTGTCAATATATGCAAACGTAAAAAATAGGTCACTCTGTTAAAACTTTTTTTATTTCAGTGTTAATAGAGTAATGTTCTCTAAGAATATTTGGTGTTTTTCAAAGTTTACCGTTTGGGGCAATGGAATATTACTAAATAAGAATTCGAGTTGCATGATTTTAAATTAAAACACAATTAAAAAAATTACACAATATTTTTATACATTATCTTTTATATAATAATATAACAGGTAAACAATGCAAACTTTTATATGTATAAATATATTAGTCATTAACTATTTACAATTTAACAAGAAGCATAGCTATCATTTCTACCAATGACTTGCTGCATACGACGTGGCATGAACTCTACGACACTGCTAACGGCATCTCAATCTTTTAATTACTTTCTTATCGATAATGAAATCGTTAATATATTGATTTCAAGCTGGCGACTTATTTGTCTGTACGAGAAACCATATTGATAAAGGTCGATTATTTGGCCTTTCATTATATTGTCTACTTCTCGTGGCATATTAGTAAAATAATCAAAGATTCTGAAAAATTTCTCTGATTAATATTAAAAAATAGCAATTTTAGACATAAAAAATGTTTGGGCATCTGAGAAATGAAAGACATGCTTATTTTCTGAAATATTCTTTTATAAACTAAAAAAAAGTGTAATGTTGCTGAAAGATACCAAACAATTTTCCATCAAATATATATAGTTTCCACCATACGATATTTAAAATCATTTGTAAGAATTACTTACACTTAATCGCTTTCTATCAGTAATAGTCTTAAATTAAAACTGTTAATTTATCGAAACTTTTGTTTCATTTTTTATTTCATGTTCAAGTCTCATAACACTGTATTATCCTTACACAAGGAGTTACTGTGTTATTTCATTGAATATTTTTTTATTTATTCATACATTTAATAATATATAAATTCATACTGTAAACAGGATTTTGCTTCTTTACATTTTTATCAATTTAATAACTTGCAGAACATTCCTACAACCATAAAGGGCTTTCATTTTTTCTTTTAATGGTTTAAACGTAATGCTTCTTGAAATGTAAGAGGAGTAGAATCTGTTACATGTACCGATTTTTCTTTTCATTTCTTATTCAAATTTATTCTTATTTTAAAGAGAAAACAATTTTTCTTGATCTGAAGCAACATTGGAAGACATGCTTTGTTTTCCGTTTGATTTCAGAGATTTTTTTCCTGCCAGCGAATACGTTTGTAAAGTTGAGATGCCCCCTTAAGAAAGCGAAAATCGGGCTGTTCTGAACGCTTTTGGTTATTGCTGCATATCTTAAAAATTACTTGACGGAAATATTTGAAATTTTGCACAGTGAGGTTTTAGGTCATGCTCCCTTGATTAGCATGAACATTTTTTTGTGTTTCTATTCAAAAATTTTCAACTTATAAATTTTAAAATTAATAAAAAAAATATAAAATATACTTTCATTTTTAAAAAAAATGCCTAACTTTTGTCTTGTTTATCAATTATTTTAATATAAGAAAGAATCATTGTTAAAGATTCATTATATTTTGAGATATATTAAAAAAACGGACATGGTAATTTAACATTAGGAATTCCAAATTTCAATTATTCTTAACTCATCAACTGTTTACTCAAAATTACAAAATGTTACATGTATTTGAGCTAATTTAATCTGGAGAATCTGAGTGTGTACTCAAAATTGTGTGTTGCCCTTTGGAAAAATTAACTTTGTGTAAATCAAAATATGAAGACGACCCCTTTCATAAAAAATTACTATATACCCTTATAGAGGACACATTTCTACGGCGGCAGACATTCACTGTTTTATTGGGCGATTATTAGTCTTGGAATAAAGAGCAGCGTTCGGATACTCTTTTAGCGGACTGCATATTACTGAAACTGTTACTGTCTACCATCAGTCTTCCTAAATAAATTTATATTGCTTTGGGTTATTTTTGAAACCACAAATATGATTTATACACTCCTATGTAATACTGGTAACACTTGTCTTCAAATTTGTCGTTTCAAATCGTCTTTTTTTTTAGTTAATATTTAAAATCTGCAGTAAAAGAGAAAGCAATAACAACATTAATAATCAGAATGTTTGAAATGAATCTTACTAGCTTTGGAGGGAAATTGTGCAGGCACAAGAAATTTGGTTTAAAATTCATTCTGGTGTGGGAATTAAATTTATATTTGAGCAACAAAACTGTTTCAAGGGCATTTGTCTTCATTTTTCTGTCAGTTTTTCTATGGTTAAAATTCTCATTCTGTGTCATTAGTTTCTTATATGAAATCATTTGTATAATGCCTTTTTTCAGATTTCTGCTATGAGCAAGTTTCAGATTTTTATTATTAACGAATTGTATCATAATGCTGTCGTCTCTGCTATAAAAATATATTCACCCAGAAGAAATCGAGCTACTATCACGAAACTTGGTAGGAATGTAGTCTGGAAGAGATATGCAAATGATTAAAATTTCGACATCAATGAGACAAGGGTAAGCGCGCTATGCGCGTATGAGATGCGTAGCTGGGAGAGTTTAATAGCATGATTGCTCGTGCCGTAAAGTTATTCAAACAAATCTGTCGACTTGGATGGACGGTATTGTGACTAGAGATGCCTCTGAGACGTAACCGGCGACAGTACAAACAATTGTCGGACTTGCAGAGGGGGCGTATAGTAGGCCTCAGAGAAGCAGGTTGGTCGAACAGGTGTATCGGCCGCCACCTCGGTCGGAGCGATATGGTTGTTGCTCGGTGTTGGCAACAATGGATCACGGAAGGGATAGTCTACCGTCGCGGAGGGTCAGAGCGTCCCAGGAACACAAATGCGCGAGGATCGCGCAATCATAAGAGCGGCCACGTCCGCACCAACAACGTCGCTAGAATCAATTCGACGCCATTTACCACCTTTCAGACATCCGGTGGTATCAAGGGAAACATTCGATGACGACTGGCTGACACAGGTATAAGGAGCCGACGTCCATTAAGACGCCTTCTACTGACCCTACATCATAGGCAGTGAGTGTCGACTGTATATTCCTGCCAAGTTTCGTGATAGTAGCTCGATTTCTTCTGGGTGCATATATTTTTTTGTGACAGAGTGTATGTTGGAAAAAAAAAAAAAGAAAACCTTGGCAAGTTGCAGCAAAATTATAAGATTCTTGCCAGGAAAATCTTCATTTACACTATGATTGAGAAAAGTGCGAAATAAAATTCAGTACTTCTATATAATATTTCTATTCTAATTCCTTTAAAAGGATTTCTTTGTTATATCTCTAATAATAATAAAAGATGTATATTTATGTCGCAATAGGCTCGCTATAAGACAGATCGTTGAATCCATACTTAGATATAGTTTGGAGAGTCATGATGTACTCCATGGACAAATTTTCGAAAAGTTTCATTAGATTTTTACTAATTATTAATGAAGTGGGATTTTGACATTTTTGCTTGTAGTTTCGTCAGTAGCTTCCCAAGAAATTGTCATTCAGTTATTGTTTCAAAATTCAAACATCCCTTTCAGTGTTATATGTATGTTTTGTTTGATTGTTGTCTGAATTTTTCTCTTATTTTATAAAAATTGAAAAAATAATTGCTTTTAAATACAAATGATTCAGAAGTTGAGAGATACTTTTAATTAGTAATCCGCAAACGTATAAAAAATTGCAAGACGCAGTTTACACAGAAATGGTGGAAATGAAACCGGATTTTTTAAAATCACAAATCCAGAATTCATTCATAATATATTTTACAATTTAAATTCTGATGGTTTGACAGAACATGAGCAATATAAATGTTTCTTAATGCTATGAAAAATTGTTATTCCTCGTGTCATAGCTGAGCTCCAGAATGGAGAAGGGCATATTGGTCATTTCTAAGCCGTTATTCCCATCAATATCTTATCCTATGTAACACATCGTCACCAACACCTGCAGATCCATCTTGGTCAATTTGTAAACTATGCTACCAGTGGCGTAGCAAGTGTAAATGGTGCCTGAGGCATAGTAACATTTGTTCTCTCTCTCTCTCACTTCATCACAATTTCCGAAGTGATACCAAATGCACATTTTGCTTACACGGCGCCGCTGAGACTGCCCCCCTCCAAGAGCATCTGTACCCCTTTCACGCCCACCCCCCACCATCGTTATGCTACTGTATGCTACCAATAAATTCTGGTTTCACGACGGGAAAAAAGAAGATTTATATTTTTATAACTTCTGTGCAAACAGCATCTCTCTATCTTCATTCATTTGTGAATTATTGATTTTTGAAATTGCTCTTGACTTCAGAATCGCGTTGTATATTCTGTTCAAATGCTTTCCATTGTTATAATGAAACTCGGGTATAATTTTCATTGTTTCATAGATTTTTTTATATTGCGATCTCTTGTCCAAAAGCTTAAGTATAAACTTTCTTAATTTCTTTTTAATTATGGTTTAAAGCAATGTAACTTTTTTCTTCCTTTAACTATGTTGTAGCTTCAGTAAACTTATGCAGCAACTCTTGCCATTTTTGGACTTAAAAGCCTGAAACGAAAACTCGGAACATTGCAGTTTTCAAAAATTTTCCAGTGTGATTCAAAAATTATAGCAAGTTTCGTATTTTTTTTAATAATTTTAAAAGTTTCTTCGTATCAGATTATTATTTTCTTTTTAATATTTTTTTTAATATTTTCAAAAAAGGGAGAAAAAAAATCATGAATACTAAAAATTAAACTGGTCGGACGCGGGCAATTTGGGTAGGGTTGAAAAAAACTGCGAAGTTTCAAGCTCTTGTCCGACAAATTTAAAATTCATACCTCGTCGGTGGTTTGTTATTAGTTACAACTAATGTTTTATGTTACAATATGTGTTTAACATCGATGCATTATATTTTGTATCGATTGCAACTTAGTTTGAATGTCTCACAGATATAAGTTCTGACTGAATCTCTGAATTTCCACATTGTTACCAGAGGTGCAAAAATAATTTTGCTGATGTATATTATTATCTCAATGGAGGTAGATTAATATTATATTGCAAACTATATTACACTCGTTATATTAGTATTGAAGAGTTTTTGAATATGATGATATCTATGGAAGATGAACGATTCATACTTGAATTTTTGCAGCCAGTTCATTTAAAAACTGTTTTATTCTTCCTCTTTTAAATGTCATTGACAAAATTGAAAATTCCTAGTATGCTTTCATTTATAATAAATAGCATATTTCCATTTAAAATTAGTTATATGATGACAAATTTATGTCATCTGCAATAATTCTATTTGCTCTATGTGCCTTTAGTTATATGGAAAAGTTAATATTAATTTAGTTTTTACTTTTACTTAATATATAGAATTTCTTTATGCAACCTGTGAACCTAACTTTCAAAAAAATGTTCGTGTTAATTATACTTGCATATGATTATTGTACAGATAAAAGTTAAAAAGCAATTAATTCCTTTTAGAATCTTTTGGAACATTCTTATGATTGTTGTTTTACTCTCCTTCTCAGTAACTTTTCATCTACACTAAAAGGCACCAAAAACACACACACGCACACACACATGTAATAATCTCACTTAATTTTATTTCAAATTCTAATATTATGTACTAGCAGTACGGGCACGGCGTTGCCCGTGGAAACAGGACTTCAAGAAACTGAAAAAAAAAAAAAACCCACCCACATTGAGACGAAAAAGTTTTTAAAACAAAATCAAAACAAAAGATACACATTTGATTTTCCCCCTTATTTTTCTTCGCTATAATGACATTTCAACTGTAGAAAAATAGTACAGAGTACGTTAATCTGAAACAATATTAAAAAATTGCAACATGAAAATGATTATTATACAGAAAGCAAAATATGCGAAACAAATAAACACTTTAAGACACTGCCGAAAATAATAATCGAAGGCATTCAGTTGAATTGTATGACGTATCCTGCGCTCTGTACCGTCAGCCAATGAAATTACAACAATGCATGTTGGGAAGGCTTACCGAATGAAATTTTAAACGATTTCAATACGACAAACATAATTTCTGTGGTATTTAAATATATCGCAAATGAATCAGAGATGAAGGAGGGGGGGAAAAGAAGGAGGGAGAGAGACTGAGATGAAATCTTCCACTTCAGGTTTAAACTTTGAAGCCAGATTATATAAATAGCTCCCTGAAGACGTATGTAATTTTTTTTCAGTCTTCTGTAATTAAAGATATCAGACGCGAAGCAAAGGGATTATGATGTCAAGTGGTTTCGGCGAAATGCATGTTGCCAGTGGAATCAGAACTTAACAAAATGAAAAAAAAAAAAAAAATCGCCGACAAAGACACGAAAAAGTTTTGAAACAAAATCAAAACAAAAGATACAAATTATTGATTTTCCCGCTTATTTTTCTTCGCGATAATGACACTTTTTTCAGTACAGAGTAAAAAATAAACCGATATTTTCGAGAAAAAAAAATTAGGATTTTGAAGATTGATTCCTATAAAGCAGGTAAAATGTTAAAGAATGAAAACCGAATGAAATCTTAAACGATTGCAAATGGAAGAATACGCCTCGAAAGATACAGACAACATAATTTCTGTAGTATTTAAATATATCCAAAATGAATCAAAGAAGAAAAGAAAAAGAGAGATTAAATCTTCCACTTCAGGTTTAAACTTTGAAGCCAGATTATGTAAATAGTTCCCTGAAGATGTATGTAATTTTTTTCAGTCTTCTGTAACTAAAGATATCAGACGCGAAGCAAAGGGATTATGATGTCAAGTGGTTTCGGCGAAATGCATGTTGCCAGTGGAATCAGAACTTAACAAAATGAAAAAAAAAGAAAAAAAATCGCCGACAAATACACGAAAAGTTTTGAAACAAAATCAAAACAAACGATACAAATTATTGATTTTCCGCTTATTTTTCTTCGCAATAATGACACTTTTTCAGTACAGAGTAAAAAATAAACCGATATTTTCGGAAAAAAAATTTTAGGATTTAAAAGATTGATTCCTATAAACCAGGTAAAATGTTAAAGAATGAAAACCGAATGAAATCTTAAACGATTTCAAATGGAAGAATACGCCTCGAAAGATACAGACAAATATAATTTCTGTAGTATTTAAATATATCCAAAATGAATCAAAGAAGAAAAGAAAAAGAGAGATTAAATCTTCCACTTCAGGTTTAAACTTTGAAGCCACATTATGTAAATAGCTCCTTGAAATCAATTTCATTTTTTCTAGTCTTCTCTAACTAAAGATATTTCTGGTATTGCTTACTTTACGACTGCGTCTAGGGAAGGAAGGGAATAAATCACGGCTGTTTTTTTCCCGCCAGATGGCGTAGCCAGGGCGAAAACGTGCGAAACTGATTGCTTCTTCACTGTCGGCATTCGAGAAAAATTCTCTGATCCCATCAAGAAATAAATTAATTTAAAATCGAAGAAATAAAATATTTTAACCGTTTTTGTTTTAAATCAGAGAAAAATAATTGATTTACTTCCAAAAAAATTTTGAAAATGATATCTTTATTAGAACAATCGGATGCAAGAGTTTTAAGGATTCCAGAAAATGTTATTTTTGAAAAGTGACTATTTTTTAAAAAAATCCCAAAATTCAGTAAATTACGTTAGAAATTCGAAACTAACTTCATTAGAACGGAAATCGTGTGCTCTTTCCAATGGTTTATCTATTTTTTTCATACAATTATTCGAAACCATTCTATTGAGAAATTAGTGCGAAAAATCAACCAAAACAACACAAAACATTAAATAAAAATTTTTCTAGATTAAATTTTAAAATTTCGGCTTTGAGGTACATTCAGTCACCATTACGATTACCTGTGTGCCAAATTTCATAGCTGTAAGTGCGATATATTCGTCTGGACATCGCAGACACACACAAACATTGCCTTTTATAAGTACAGATTTTAAAATCTTAGTGCAATATTAATAAACTGCAGTTTCGTTTTATTTCCCACGCTGGAGGTATATTAAATCTCGCGTTTTGGCATATTTATTACTAAAAGAATATTTTAATCACTTCCACGCGCCCACATAAATCGTGAAATCAGCAACTTGTTGGTGCCATACTTTTCCCTAAAACACTTACGTAATTTACTAAAAATAGCTACTATCCTATTCACTTTGATCACGTGTCTATTTGTTAATCCCTTATCTGAGAAAATGCAGGGATTTTTCGTTTTTTTTTTTTTTGCTTGAAACTTTCATACGATATGTACGTATATTCCGCCACTCTCTCATAATAAATAAAAATTAGTTAATAACTCGGTCTGTTCCTTATTTAACGACTACAACAACGAAATCATTTTATGTATATAAATTCTCGCCTACATGCATTTTGGTGAAAAAAATTCTTTTACATATCGTATCCCTTTTCATTCTTGACTGTTAGGCAAAGCGGGTCATTTATTATTTTAGAAGATTTCCTACTGATGGCTCTGCATCAGGGCTTTTTAAATTGTGAGTCTCAATACCAAGTGGAGTCGCGCAGAAAAACATTAAGGCCTCGAAACCCTTGTGGCCTTTTTCATACAGAATCTTCAACATTAAGAAATATTTATTCCTAATTGAATGTACTTTTAGTTTTCATTAGTTAACTCACCATTTTATTTTCCAACTTTGAAGTTGTGATATGTTTTTTCTGGTGGAAATGGGACTACAAAAGTTATAAAGTTATTTGCTTACGCAAAGGGATTGTGAGTGGAAAAAGCCTTGTGAGTGGAGAAGTCCTGCTCTTTATTCTTTAAATTGGCCTACATACTAGATATATTTTCTTTCAATGTATCATTAATATCAAAAGTTATTTTTAATGTGTGATTTTGAAGTCTGAAAAAATTATGATGTTTCTTATACTTTGAAAATGTATTTAAACTGACCCGGAAATCAAATTAAGTATTAACGTATATTGATAACATCTTTAAAATTTAAAGTGTACGTTTATAGTATTGCAGAAGCAAACAAAGAAACGAATCTTAAAACTTTTTCTGGAATCAAAAAATAGAGCGAAAGGTATCTATAGGAAGTGAAAAGGTGTTTTAAAATTGAGGCATCTTTAATTTTGAATGACTTTTTATACTTACTGCTAAATTAATTAACATTTGAAAGACTACTTTTAGAATCAAAGACTTTTATTCCAGTGCTTAGCTAAAACTTTTTTTATTTAGCACAACTTGAACAAAAAGTGGAAGTCTTCATGCAGTTACATATTTTGAAACGTTACAAAATCACAACAAGCTTATATCAAATAACATTGACTTTTATTAACTTTCAATAACTATCCAAATTTCTGTACTTAAAAATTTTCAGTATTTTTTGTGAAACTGTAAATTTATATGAATATCAAACATTATAATTAACTTTATGCGACTTACGTTGGTATAAAATTCCTATATCGTTATTCAGGTGCTTGATATTGAAACTTTTCAATGGATTTTCTAATTTGATTTGTAATAAGCAGTTACTGAGGAAAGAAGATATAATTTTTATGCAACAATCACAATATTATAAAATAATATGAATGCAGTGCTCAAGAAGAAATGAAGTAATATCCCAAGTGAAGCTTTTGCTGATGTACCGCTTGAGAAACAATCGAGATCTGTTTTAAATACAGTTATAATTGATCTGTTGTTCATATTAACACATACAGCTTCACGTAAATCATGTAGGTAAGTTTCTTCGCATATCATCTCTTCACACCGAGTTTCATATTCGTATTCTTTTATCCACTCCCATATCCAAGAAAGTTCACAATTGCAATTTAGTTGATTTCCAGTTAGCTTCAAATGCTTGAGGTGCTTTTCTGGTACCTGCATAGAAAATAAGAATCTTATGTAGAGATATAAATTCAATTAAAACAATGTAATAAACTTATTGGGAGTTAACTGGCTTGTTTAATGACATAACATGATAAACACGTTTAATGAAATAAATGAACAACCTGTCATATGCATGTTTTCATTTTGCAGAAGGAAGTACAAGTAACTTTCATACAACACGGCACATTTATAACACTGTTTCATTCTAGCATGCCTCAGGAATCGAGGAAACCCTCTCACACCATGGCATCATAGAACACGGTTTCACTATAATGCAGCTTGTGAGTAAGAGAAATCTCTGCTCAACACAGATCGCAATAAAGGCTTTTCAGAGCGAAAGATATCTTATTCAAAGTTGCTAACTTACTAGGAGGAGAAGATTTACATGATACGACTGTAGAAGATATATATAAAAAAAATTACTGGTTAAAGAAAGATGTTGATGTAGCAAATTTGGTAAAAATTATATTTGGAATGCTGAAGTATGATTTTAAGGGACGATAGGATCAGCTGAAAATGAAGTTAAGCACCTAATTATAAAAAGTGTAAAGAAAGGTCTTGATTTATCCTAGCTGTTGTGTTTCTAAATGATAATTTTACTACTGAAAGAATCACAAAGTGTATAAGAGAACTTCACAATTTTTTAGTTCCATTTTTACTTTCTCGTATACGAAGTATACAAAGAGAAAGTATTGTAATCGTCAAAAAATTCGAACTCGAGATTTTGACGAATCTCCACGTTTTAGACCTTCCTGAGTCCGAAAAACACAATTTTGGAATTATGTCTGTCTGTCTGTGTGTCTGTCTGTCTGTGAACACGATAACTCGAAAACTATTAGAGCTACGGGGATGAAATTTTGTATGTGGTCTTTAAACATAATTTGTAGGTTTCTATCAAATTTTGGACAAAATCTGTCAACGGGAAGTCTGTCAATCTGTACGTCCGCGGTCATGCGAACGCTATAACTCAAAAACTTGAATAGCTAGAGGGATAAAATTTCGTACACAGTTTTATCGTCATGAATGTAGGTCCGTATAAAATTTTGGGCCAAATCCGTCGAAGGGTTGACTGTCTGTCGGTCTGTATAATCGCATACTTGTTCAGTTTTGAAACTAACTGCCTGCGCATACCTACTGGTGACATGTGAAAAGAAGGGACTCCGAAACTTGGCAGTTTGCCAAAAACCAATTCTGGCGCGATTTTGTAAGAAAGCAAATATTTAGGGAGTCTCGCCAGGTCCTGTTGCGCAAAAGAATGCGCAGGGGATTTGAATTTGTTTTGATCCTTCAAACCACGCGTGGTTCCAACTTTGGTTTACTTGCGACGGAAGTTTATTTGACGTCTTTTATTATTCTAGTTTTCTCTACATGTGTTAGGAGTATACGAGAAAGTTTAGGGGAGACCACTCCCGCTGGTTTAAAATGTATATAAAAAATTATCTGCTAATCGCAACCAGTTTAAAATAACAATTTATTAACAAAAAGTATGTAATAGAAGCCAAGGGAATGCTGCAAAAGGTGTGATGGTCAAATATATCTTGACAAAAGAAAAATGTCTTCGGTTAAATGGTTTCAGTAGTGATGACAAAGAAGATATTATTTAACCATTTTAATTATACTTCTAGTAAAAAGTGCTTTAATAAAGATATTTTTCTTAATTATGAAAATAGTATGTGTTTTAATTTTTTGTACTAGCTAATTGTTTACACAACACAGATTCACATAACATGGTATTTTTTAGGATCTTTATTACCGTGTTATTCGTGGGTTTATTATAATTCTGTAAATAATTATGTATTATATATTAGTATTTAATTAAATGTCAACATCTTAACATAGGTTCTTTAATATTAAGTTGAAAAGATAATTAAAAAATGAATACTTCCTGAATATAGCTTCGTTTAGATTTCGCATTATATAGAAGTATAAAATCCAGTAATACTAAGCGCATTTTTATCTCATGCAAAACAGTTCCTAGTAGATTTTGTAACAACTTAATTGACTGTTAACTCTGATATCTCGTTAACGATGCGTATGACAGATATACTTATTATTATTTTTTTATTAATATTACCATGTTTCTTATTAAAAAGTATAATTTTGAATAAACTTCAATAATACAATGCATTTTATTTAATTGTGTACCGTAAAAGCAGCATTATGAGGCAGTATGATTTAAGTAAGAAATATTATTAAAGTTAAGTATACTTAAAAAATATTGTTGCAGTAATATATGTATACACGAAGCTTCGGCTGTTTTCTGAAATAATTTTCTTTTTTTCTATTATTAATTCTTTGAGTCATTTATCTGTTTATCTAAATTTGGTGATTTATTTACATAACATTTGAGATAAAAAAAAATTATCAAAATATTTGCATTGAAAATCTACATTACCTCTCTTTCTGTTGTGTATAACTTTTCAAGTGTCTGCAACTTGTTGTTTCTAAATGCTGCTGTAAAATTCTTTACTTCTTTCATATTTTCAAAAACCTTTTGTGGAAATTTAGTGATGTTTGAATTTCGAATATTCAAGTTCAGAGTATGACTTCGAATGCTAGAAAATACTGACTCATCCAAGTATCTCAAATTATCGCCTTCCAAAATGATAGATTTTAATGATTTAGGAAGATCTCCATTGAAAATTCCATCCAGTCCATTTTCTTGTACGTGCAAATGTATTTCGTGAATTCCTTGGTTTCCATGAAACATTTGAGATATATTGGTGCTTCTTCCTGTATAAGTATCTAGTTCTATCTTTTTCAGTGCTGTTAATTGATGGAAAGTATCTTGGTCAATTTCTTGTAATTTTAAATTTTTTATAAATAGCTCCTGCAATCTTTCCATATTCGTAAAACTGTTGTTTGATAATTTTTGGATTGGATTCTTTTGCAAATATAGGCATTTTAATTGCTGCAGGTTTGACCATATGTTGTTATGTGTATTCAATAGTAGATTATTAGATAGATCTATAATTTGAATTTTCTTCAATTGTTCCAGTGTTTCTTGTTCCACTGTTTGTATGCTGTTGGAACTTAGGTTCAACATTAAAATGTTGCACGTCGACAGCATTGGAATTATTTTCAAACTCGTGTTCGCTAAATTGAGTTCCTCAAGGCTAGAGGGTAAATGATTAGTCATCCATGCTGGAAGTTCCTTGATTGAATTGTGAGATAAATCCAGAGTCATCTGAAAACAAAAAAAATATATATATTTCAGTCTATGGAAATAATTTGAATTTTGGCGCCTTTTTTTGTATTTAGTCAGTATGTGGATTTACTGAAGAAAAAAAGGAGGGGAGGGGAGGAATTCTCCATTAATGAAACAAAACTAACAATTTTTGTCAGGGCGAATTTTTACGTAAAACAACGCACATGTGTTGTGATCGAGAAATACATTACTTTATCTATACATCTGAATAACGTTTAGGAAACAAAAAGACTATTTTATATTAACTCCTGACTATTTTATATTAACGAGTCTAACTCGTTCATCCAATTATAAAATTTTTGTTATTGAAAGCTGCTAAGTTATTTGTTGTCAGTAACTTAAAGGTTAAAAATCGCAATAAAATCTGAATAAAAATAAACTCTTAAAAATTGCATAAACTGATTTGGAAATAAAAGAAAGAGGTTAAACATGTCAAGAATGAAATACCTCAATTTCTTATTACATTTCATTGATGAATAATTTAACAAGCCGGTTTTATATTTTAATTTATTTAAAGAGAGCAAATTAGACAGTACGTTTTTGATACCGATAAGATAATTTGGTTTTGTTTGAGATCAGGGCTGTTTTACCAAACAGGCGAAGTGGGCAACTGCCTTTGGGCCCCTCAATTTTTGATGACCCCGAGATATTTTTGCGGTATTTTCTGGGTAATTTAATTTTGTGCTTTCATTTGATTTGCAAGAACCACATAATCGAAATACTCAAATTAAAATCAAGTATCTTTTAAATTTTAGAGCATTATGCTTAGGATTTTTCAAGTTTTCAAATTCGTTTGCAAATTAGTATCTTCCAATATTTTTCTCAATTGGCAGAATGACTCAAGAGTCAACAGCCCTGGCAAATTTTCTGTTTGAGTAATTAGAATGCTTTAAAAAGAGATGTAATTTTTTTTTACTATTTTATTTAAAATTATTTTTAATTAAAAAAAAATTACACTCAACATATTGAAACCAACTCTCTTAAAGCTTACCCGCATCTAAATGTTTTGCCATTTCAGTTTTTCGTAATATTTGTTTCTTAAAAACTGCTTATATAAAAATTAAATTAGAATCGATAAAAAGTAGCTGGTTTGGGAAGTTTTTGGACGGGAAAAGGAGGGCCCTGAAATTTGCATTGCTTAAGGGCCCCCACAGAGCTTAATCCGGCCCTGTTTGAGATAATTTTTTTACTATAATCCTTGGTTCTTAAGAGAAAAAAATCCTACATTGTGTTATTTTCAATCCCCAAATTAAATCCTGCCCTAATTAACTACATCCCGTTCCTTAAGTTATTTTACATTTATTAGTGCTATATTTTGCATCCTTTGTTAATTTATACTTAAATTCGGTTCTACAATAATCCCCTCAGAATGTTCAGTCTTTTTTTATTTTAGATATTATTTGTGAGACCGTTAAAAATGAAATCAATTATACTTACTAGATTTGGTAGTTGCAATTGTTCTGCTGAGCTAGGTAGAATTAGTTTGTTCCGGGAGAGACTCAGGTATCGTAAACTTTGCAATGATGTAATGCTGCTGAAATTAAGTGATTCTATTTGATTTCCAGTTAAGTCGAGGAACTGCAAAGTATCTTTAATATGGAATATGGAATCTTCAGGGAATTCTTCTAAGTCATTGAATGATAAATCTAGTTGTTCGATTATTGTGGCTTTAAAAATATCTCCAGGTATCTGTTCCATCTCATTGTAAGCCAATGAAAGTATTCTTAGTTGCTTTTGTCTTTCAAATAAATTCTCTGGCAGAGTATATAAGTTATTTTTTGATAAATCTAATATCTGTATAGATCGTAGCCCTTTAAATTCTTCTTCGTCTATTCTTTCTATCTCATTATTTGAAAGGATTAGAGTCTGCAAATGAGCCAGATTTGTAAATGCTTGGGTAGTTAAATTTACCAATTTATTATGGCTTAAGTCTAAGACTGTAAGTGACAGCCTTATTGGATCTAAGTAGTTGGTATCCAAATATGATATATTGTTATAGCTAAAATTGAGATGCTTTATATTGCTTGAAGTATGAATAACTGTGTAATTTCCTGTTAAATTCTGAATGTTGTTATGATCTACATCTATTCTTAAAGTGGACAGTCTCCCTACCTGGTTAAAAGCTTCCAAATTGAAAGAAGATAGTTCATTATATCCCAAATTTATTAGTTGAATATTTGGTAAATTTTGAAATGCTTCATTATCTATAGTTTCAATGGAATTCCCTTCTAGACGAATAATCATTGCGGAGTCTAAATCGAGAAAGGCGGATTTTTGTATGGTCTCAATCAAGTTATCATTCAGTTGCAAATAGATCAGATTTCTCAAATTGCGAAAGATGTGGGATTTTAATTCTCTAATTTTATTAAATGCTATTTTCAGATACGCGAGGTTTGGATTATGCATATCATTTACTATATTCATATCTAGATCTTTCAATTCATTATGATTTAAAATTAAATACCTCAAATTTTGCGACGACGAAAATGAATTTTGTGGCAAATATTGGATACGATTGCTACTCGCATCTAAATACTCCAACTTTGACAGAGAATTTAATGCTTTGTATGGGAATATTGATATCTTTAAAGCATTATGCAAAACAAGTTTTTCTAATGAATGCTTTACATCTCGGAAAGTGGTATTTCCGATTTTTGTTATTGCGTTGTGGGATAGATCTAGCGATTTTAATCCGCTTAATCTGTGAAATGCTCCATTTTCAATTACTTTAATTGAACTTTTTGTCAAGGACAGTTTTTCCATAGAAGGTCCAACATTTTGCAAATATTCTGAGTTGATAACTGGTGTTAGTTTATTGAATGATAACTCTCTTATGTTTGGTAAATATTTCATGCTTTCTTGCGACAAGCCGTTCATCTTTGATCCAGAAATGTCGAGGTATTTCAAAGGATTTCCACAGTACTTAATGTCTTCCGGTGTAACTTCCTGTATAGAATTTCCAGCCAGTGATAATTTAGTTAACTTTGTCAATGGTAAAATTGGGAATTCTTTTATGTTATTGTAGCTAAGATCTAAAACTTGTAATGAATGTGTTGAACTAAAAAATGCATTTTTTGTTATTTCTGATATTGAACAGTATGGCATGTAAACTTCAGTTGTATTGGCTGTCAGAAAAGTGTCATTAACTGTTGTAAGTGGGTTGCCTTTCAGAAAGATACGATTTACTTGATTGAAAAGTCTGAAACTTTCTGCTGTCAATTCTTTTATAAGATTGTGTTCAAGATGCAGCTCATCTAAATATATGCGGCTTCTTATTTCTCTTCCTTCAGATATAGTAGAAATCAAATTTTCGTTCAAGTTTACGATTTTAATGTTTTTAAAATTAGCCAGTGCATTCAGTGGTATTTGCTGAAGCTGATTACCCATTAGATTTATATGCTTTAAATTATTCAATCCTCCATGAAACGTTATATCATCAATTGAAATTATGGAGTTGTATGCGAGATTCAAAACTTCTAAGGATATCATATTCCGAAATGCGTCATTTTGAACCTGCATTAGAGCGTTTTCAGATAAATCTAGAACCTTTAGACTTGTACCCAAATTGCGAAAATCATCAGTATGTAAGAATGCAATTTTGTTATCCGCCAAATTTAAATTACTTAGTTTCTCTAAGTTCTGAATTGCTTCTTTGGGTATTCGTATTAAGTTATTGTTTCTCAAATCTAGAATAGATAATGTTTTCTCGAGTCCCGCCAAAGCGTTGGGTGGTAAATCTGTGAGCAGGTTGTTGTTAATCTGAAGTTTCCAGAGCCCGGTTCCATTTAAACTATTATCTTCTAGAAAACGCAATTTGTTATCTTTAAGACTCATGATGTAAATTGCAGAATTGTTGATTTGAGATGGAACAGTCATTAATGGTATATTATGACAGCATACAGAACCTAAATCTGGACCTCCATTGGAGCATGTGCATAAAGGGTTGAATGAGCATGGCCGATGTTGCTCCTTCAATCGGGAGTCTACATTTGTGAGGAAAAGTAGGAGACAGAGTTTATCAAAGAATTTCATCTGAAAAGAAAAACATTCAACGTTCTAGTAAAAATATGTAATGGTATAAATTCTTTTAGATATAAGTATAATATTTTTACAAAATTTCATTTATTAGCTCATCAGTAACTATCATTCGCCATTTTGAATATTTATTTTTCTGTTTAAAAAAAATCATCGTTGACAAGACTATTCCCATAAGATTTCTCCCTGTACTTAGTAATGATATATTTGTAAGTTTCTGGTGGAAGTTAGTGGTCATTGACGATAATTTTTTAGTTTCTGGTGGAAGAAATGTGTATGCTCGACCAGTTTTAATCGCGATATGCGATGAAGTGAAACGAATTAATTCCGCAAATGGTAATTTTGTGAAATTCTTATAATCAATCTGATATGTAGAAAAGTATATATTGTCGACCATTCTTTTCTTTAAATAATTCGTAAAATATTTTACAAGACTGATTACTAATAAAAAATGTATAATTTAAGCTTCATTTTTTTAAGCGGTCGGTTAAAAGATGAAGTACTTGAGGACTGATGACTTACACGCTACGCAGTACAATGCATAATTATCATCGAGTTTTAAATTAACGTTATTGCGCACCGAAGAAAACGATTTTATTGATCTTTTAATTTTTTTCTTAATTTTGTATCTTTGAAATTTCTTGCAATTACCAGTATCGATATCTTGATAAGCATCAAAATGGTAAATGCAAATGACTCCAAAAATACGAAAATGGTTAAAGAATTTTGCTAGAGTATAGACGTTGTATATTTGCTCTTTAATATAAATTATGCGTTGTTTTTATGACAGAAAAAAAGGAAATATCAAGCTAAATAAGTTTAAAATTATTTTTGAGAAGCGTATAATTTCGTTTAAAGTGAATATCTAATATGTTGATATATTTAGTACTTATTAAAAATGAAGAAAAACTAAAGTCGATTCTTTAAACTAAAAAAAATATATAATTTTGGCCATGTAGTATGCTATATCTTACTCATTTCATAGATAATAATGGTTTACATTAACTTGTAAGGCTTGGGTTAACTTGCAACTCGTGAAATATTTTGTTCTCATTCATTTAAGATTCGCTGATTTAAGCCTCTTCTATTCAGATGTTTTAAAGTGAATTCAGATGCTTTAAAATGGTGTTAAGAGGTTTATTTTTCCTTGTTTCGATTGTAAACTTTTTGGAACCGAGATTTTCTTTATAAAAATATTAAACTAAAGCGAATGATTTAAATTAGTGTTATAAGATAACATAGATTGAGAACTAAAAATTTGAGCCAGGGTTGAAACAATAGTGAAATGACATATGATTTTGATTCTGAGACACATCATTTGTAATTAAAAACTCTGCACAAAACATGATAATGGATGTATATAACTTTGTCTCAGTTTTTTCCTTTATACTCTGTTATGTTAAATTTGATGCTTTATTTTCTTAGTTCGGTTTTGAGTACTTTGGTTTTGGAGTAATTGTCGTCATCTTATATGTATGATATTTACTTTTAAATTTATATGTGTGCGAATTGCACAGCTTTTTGTTGTTTTATCTCCTTAATTATTATTTACGAAATTTACATGTAATATTTTTCTCTAGTTTTCGTATTTATTTACTTTGCGTGGGTGAATCTATATATTCTCTCAAGAAATATTTTAAATTTCTATTGAGTGAATTCATGGGCACATTCAAATTAGTTTTGGGGAAAAATTAAAATTTTATGTATTCATTAAATAATTTGGATAAATTAAGCTTCAAAATGATAGTTATTTTTAATGGGTAAATTGTAAGTGCGTTCGAGTTGAAAAGTATCAATAACTAGTCTTATTCAGTTGAGAATAATTCGATATTATCTGGTAATTTTTATAGCAGCTGTCATTTCTTTTGCTGGAAAATTCTCATATGTATATCTTTTCTGTAGTGACACGATATTAAGCTTTACACAATAAAGCAATTTTTTAATTCACGATAACTTCTCGTTCTAAAAAGTATTTCAAGCAAAAGCATTTCCTTTGCTATCACATGAAAAATTACATCATGATCCCAAGTGCACCAAAACTTATATATATAAAAAATATGCAAATAAAGTTTTATTTCATTATAAATATAAATAAATCTAGTTTGTTATACAGTTTTATATGTTTTGATGAAAAGTTTTAAATGAAAGCATTTTTTTAAAAAAATTATTTTAAGAATCTGGAAGTAGTATTGGCTTTCTTAATTGGCCTTGTATGATCGCGATTTTAAATAAAGAAGCCGTATAATGCTGTCATTCTTATACAGTTAACCGCCGATGAGAGGTTAGTAAGTTAGAGCATTGAAAAAGCTAGATTACCTTAAAAACTTTATTCATAAAATCAATAAACAATGAACAAATCTTTCAAAGCAATGCTGAACATTTTGTAAATAATGAAATAATTATAAATTATGTTTATATAGAGTATATGATGAAGAATTTACGTGCGAAGTAACAATATTCCATTTTTAAAAAGAATTTTTGCTGCAATTCAGTTCTTTATTTACTTATTTATAAAATATAAGATATATAAGATATGTTATGCTTAATTTTCCGAACTAAATGTATGCACTTCGACACGGTATTTGAGGAATAATAATAATAAACGCATAAGTTCATAATCTGGATCAATTTAAAGGCTCAGTTAGTCCGAATAATCGATGTTCTATTGTAGGTTGACGGACGGATAATAGAATGGACGGATAAGTCACGTTATTTAATAACAGGCTTTAAAATTTTCGTACTAATTTTGATTCTATATGATTTTCATATTACCTGTATGTCCAAAAACTATGTCCAATAATTTTTTAGATAATATTGAGAAAAATGAAGAAAATTATATGAAAAAATGAGTGACTTTAATTTGATTCAAAAATTTGAAAAAATATATCCCTATAAAATTACTTCCAATGAGTTGTTTTTAAAATTTTGTCGATAATCCCTGCTTGTAAAGAATAATTATTTCAAAAAAGCATATAATTCTACTATAATAGCTTTCACTAGCTGTTTAAAAATTTGAGACTTTTTGTAAATTTTTCAACTATTGAGAAGCGAAATTAAATTGAGATTTAATAAACTCTTTGAAAAAGTAAATATTGTGCGATCTTCTTCAGTTGCTGAGAAACGCTTCTTAACAGTTTTTAAAAACGCAAGGATTGTGTATACTTAAAAATATTTTAGTTAACACCATAATTTTAATTTAAAGACCAATTCTATTTCTAATTATAAAATCATTCAGAAAAGTTGTTAAATACTGAATAATACTATTGAAATTTTGAAAGATTGTCGATCCAGGAAAATCGTTTAAAAAATGTTTCGCTTTGCGCGGGATGTTTGAAAATCTAAACTTTCTATTCTAAAAGTTTCCGAAATGCTTCGCCATTGCCTGGGAAACAAGTTAAAAACAGATAGAGTTGTTATTAAATATACATTAATTAAATTATGTATTAATTGTTATTAAATATATATTAATCGATTGAATTATAAATTATTATTAAATACACATTTATTAAATGAAATATAAATTGTTATTAAATATATCTTAATTAAAATGCACTAACATAATACACATCAGAATGTTGATCAATAAACAATTATAAAATTGAAATTATGCTGTTAAATGTTTTTATTATTTAATTCTTGTCTGCGATTATATTTTCTGCAATAAAGAAAAAGGAATTTCAGTTATTTTAATTCTTTACTTAATTACATATTAGATTTAATAGTATATGATACGAGAATTTGAAATATCTATCTATTTACTTTCGTACAGAAAAAAAAGTTTAATTTTTGAACTTTTCTTCAGTAACAGGAAAACTAGAATGCTAATAAAAACATCATGTAGCAATGGTAATTAAAATAGTATGATAAATTGTATTTCTTATTAGAATCTATGAATATCCAGTAACTATTTCTATTTAAAAACACCATTCCTGACTGTTTCTTAAGTAGCACCTAATTCAAAATGATGATAAAAAAATGAACTTACGTTGTAAAATTCCAAGTTACGTTTTCCTATTAATCCTATATTTCTGTTGCTACTTGATTTAACTTTTGAAGTGTCGATTACGAAACGAATCTTCTTCACACCATTTTGTAGTTACCAATGGCACGAAATGAAGATTTCTTAATAGATTTACCTGTGATTTCATGCAGGTGTTATTCATTCATGCTTACGTTAGCATTTCTTTAAGCTTTTAAAACTGTGGTGCTTCTCATTCGTTCTTGTATAGGCCAAGGGAATACTTAGAAGTTCCCTGTTTTTCATGTTCCATTCGCAGCACATAATTAGGGGAGGGGAGATCGACTATCTGCGTCTTAGTTTTAGAAAAGTTTGCGGACTTCTATGACGCGTTACAATGAGCTCGATATCTTAGTTGTAAAAATACGATTTTTTCTCAATAACGGCTTCTTCAGCAAGAGGGGAAAAAATGAACTCCTTACTCTTAATAGCGCTGTGTGATTTTTTATAAATTGATTTAATAGAGTAAATATTCCTTGTGTCGTAATTTTTAAATACGGAGCACACACAAAAGGTCTATTTCGTGGTGAAAAACGTTTTTTGCTTTTGGTTTGAATGTCTATAGCATCAACCTTTTCAGGACCGCTTTTTGAGGACACAGTAACAAAAAATGCATGTCGCGAAATCATATCTGGCATTCTATTTGGGACTGACAATAAATCAACAAATTGTATAGAATTCAATTGTCGATATATGGTCTTCATCCTTTCCGGCTCAAAATATTATTTGTTAATCAAAGAATAAATAAAAACTTATAAATACTTTCTATCTAAAATTTTTCATTTATTACTGATTAATTATTCTATTTTAAAATTATTCATACATTATTTATTTGTATCCAGCTCATGTTGCTATATGAAAACTTCTCCAGCCCAAATTAAAAGCAGAAATGCATAGAAAATCGCGTTACTCCAGTGAATACAATGAAAGGAAGAATGAATGCTAAAAGCTAAAGGTTGGGTGTGTGTGTGTGCATGAGGCATTTATGTAAGAAAATAACTAACGAAATTTTTATTTTATCCCCCTTATGCAAGTAAGCTTATTAGGCAAAATTAATTCTTGCTATGTCCCAAATATCTATAAAGTGTTTTGTTTCGGTGAATGTGGCCCGTTGAGACCGTGCGCTCCGTCTAAGCCTTCCCCCATCACTGGTCAACAAGTTTTATTGCATTTTAACTTTGAAACACTTCTCGTGTAAATGCTGGAATTTTAATATTCGACGTCAAACCCACTTTAGATAAGTTAGTATCAGCTTAAATGAAAGTTTAGGAGATATTTATTTCTCATTGAGACATATATTGCTTATTGAGGAATACTCACTTTATCGGCATCTATAATTTTTTTATGAGTGTGAAGTTTTTTAAATTAACAAATTTAAATCAGTTGAGTTTCACTGAAGATTTAAAGATTTAAGAAATGTATAATATAAAAGTATCATACGTGGTATGCTAACCTATCTGAATTGCTTAGCAAATCTTCGTCACTCAGTCTTCTTTATAATTAGTGTATCCCTTTCCTTATATTTGCTTCATCGAAAGAGAGTCTGGATCTTGGTATATTCCATTTAAGAGTTTTGAATTTTAAATTTAGAAAATGTCGGGTTAATTGGGTACCTATTCCGATAGATTTTTGTATAATTACAAGGAATCGGCTGTAACGGAACATCTCAAGCGAAGAATGCTCATGTCAGTCTCTTCAATATTAGTAAGCAAGATCAATGAAGAAACTATCAGTATTTCCAGCATTTCATCAATAATTTGCAGATAGATATATACAACATTTTTTTTCTATCTGTTACTAATGATGTTTCATTTTCCTGTTTTGTTTTCCTACTTACAGTGAGTATAGAAAATATTCATGTAAGAGTGATTTTAAGAAAGAAAAATCACTGTTATTTTGTAGTGCTAATTCTATCGAAATTTCTTCAAAAGGCAATAATCGATAAAATATTATTTATCAAATACGAATGCATGGAAAAAATCTGAATAAATTTTGGAATAGTTTTTAAATATTCTGCGGAAAACTGAAAATTGACGTACACTGAAAGCATTCCTACACTGAAAAAAATACACGTTAATTTTTGTTAGCAGTTTGTGTTTGCTTTAGTCAGTTTTTCGTTGATAACTGACATTACTTATCTTGCGGTGTATACATAATGTTCTGGTGTTATTTTAAACTAGCAGTACGTGCACGGCGTTGCCCGTGGCATAATGACTTCAATAAATTTAAAAAATCTCAGAATGACATAAAATGAAGTTTAAAAAAGAAATCAAAACAAAGATATACGGTACAATCCAAGTATTGTTCACAGACGCTTCTTATCCTCGAAAACTGACGTTTGCAGTAAACCCCCATCCGACGATATAGTGGATATCCGTCCTGTCCTGTTTGTATTTCTTTCAAAAAAGGGCGTGGGTATCGCTTTGCGCGAATTCCATCCTTCATACATGGAGAACGTGGATTTTATGCTTCCGCATGGTTCCGTGCATCATCTGCTTTGTTACAATGCAAAAAAATATCTGGGTCTTCTTGTGGATTAGGGATTTCTGCACTAAAAGAGTTATTACTAAGAAGAGAGGAAATACATTTCGTAATGCATGTAAGCAACAGGGTTTCTGAAGCCGTATTGGTACACGAAAGTACTTTCTTTGTGAGTGAAAGTAGTCACATGTTGCGATTATCTTTCGCTAAGAAATACGTAAATAAAGGCCCAGAGTTCTCTCAAAAGATTATTTTTTTTAGTTGAAAGTAAATTCAATATTTTTGGATTGGAAGAAACGAAATACAAAAATGCACCCAAACTGCCAACAGACAAACATGGAGGTGAAGGCATACTTGTTTGGGGTTATATGAGTGCTTCTGGTGTGGGTGATTTAGTCATTGTTAATAGAATTATAATTCGTGAGCTTTATATTAATATTCTAAAAGGTTATTTATAGCCGATTGTGAAAAAAACGGGTTTCAGTAATAACTACATTTTCATGTATGACAATTACCTTAAGCAAAAAGCTCTGGATAATACGTATATAACATTCCGAATTCTATAATATTTCCTCCTCAGTCGTCTGTCCTCAGTCTAATTGAACATTTATGGTAGTCTCTTGATCATAATATTTGAACCAGGCAAATTTCCAATAATAACTGCTCTTAAACAAGAACGAGACTCCATATCTAACTCGGAGACAGCAAATTTGGCTGAATCAATGCCAAGGAGACACAAAGCAGTTATTCTTGCTAAGGGACACCATAAAAGTTATTAATTACTCTATATTTATTAAAGCAGTCAACATTATGTGCATTGTACAAATACTTTTTACATCACAAGATGATGGATTGTTTTTGTTATATAAATTTTTTACTTATGTATGCATTACTTTCATGTAAATTTTACATGGAAGCAATTATTCGATTATACACTTTATGATCAAAAGTATTTGGACACTTTTCGGATTTACACATTTTTTCTAATTTCACCGGAAAGGCTGGAGGAACTGTACTTGAACTATGACCATGATGGATAGACTTGAATTCGCATTTTACAGTGAAGATTCGGTCACAAGAGCATTTAGGGGACCGAAAAGAAATTGATGAAGATGAAAAGGGATTTCAACTTCCCCCGTTTCACAGAAAGCTGATAATGATTTTCAACTTTCATCGATGGTTAGAATTAATATGCACATTGATTACATGCATTTTGGTAAAAATCGCACGTATATTCTGGAAGATATAAAGAATTTTTTAAAAATCCCAAAGTTTCCCGCGTGTTTCTTGCCTATAACATGCAGTTTTCAACCAAATTACACGGAACTTAGAGAGTACTCAACAATATGTTAGAGAAGAATTGCGTTGGAACGTGAAGTAAATACTTTGAATATCAGAGGAAATATGACTATTTGTAGTCAATATTTTTTTACTGCGCATGATCAGATATCGGTATTTCAGTAAGCAGAATTTCTGCTTTTCTCTAAGAGAAACAAAATGATGAGGGGTTTTCTACAAATTATTTTTTTAAACTTGAATTTTCGAATAATTTTATAGAATTAAATAAAGGTTGAATATGATGAATACCCACGTATTCTTATAAATAAAATATATAATTTAAATTGAAGTCCAAGATTACTATTCCAAGATTTTAGTTTAAAAAATTTAAATTTGTAGAAAAATCGCCATCATTTTGTTTCTCTTAGAAAGAAACAGAAATTCTTTTCACTGCATTGCCGATAACGTTTTAAGTCTTAATGGTATTCAACTGGAATTTTTGCATAAGTTGCCCTATTTATCTGGCTTTGACGTTATAAAAGAAAAATTACGCTACGTCTCGCACATGTGCAGTAAAAAAATGATTACAGATCTCATATTTTCTTTAATATTCGAAGTATTTATTTTAAATTTTAATACAATGCCTCTTTAACATATTTTTAAGTATTCTTTAAGTTTCATATAATTTAGTTGAAAACTCTGCATGTTATAAGCAAAAAACATGCGGGAAAATTTGGAATTTAAAAAAAAAAAAACTTTTATATCTTCTAGAATATACGTGCTGTTTTTACGAAAATGCATGTAAGTAATGTACATATTAAACATAACCATTGATGAAATTTGCAAATCATTATCAACTTTCTGTAAAATCGGGTAAACCGAAATGTCTTTTCATCGTCATCAATTTCTGGTCGCCCCCTGTATGCCCTTGTGACCGAATCTTTACTGAAAAATGTGAGTTCAGGCCTATTCATCACCTGGTTGAAGTTCAAGTTCAGTTCATCCAGCCTTTCTGGAGAAATTCGAAAAAATGTGTAAATCTGAAAGTGTCCGGATACTTTTAATCATATAGTGTACATATTTAATGACTTATTGTGCAATTTAAGTTTAAAGTTTGTAACAACGAGATTTCTTAAGATCATAATTTTTATTGTACGAATATTTTGTATACTCCTTGTGTGTGCGCTCCACGTGGGGGAGCGAAAATATTTACATTCGGAATATTTTTGTGCCGAATCGCATTTTGTACCCAAGGTCGTAAGTGGAAAGTGTTTAAGAAGTCATAATATATGAAGTAATTTTTAAAGCATTTCTCATGCTAGTTTGTCATGATTATTGCATGTTTGGGAAGTATTCTGAAATCAGTATTTATCTTAATACAGTAGAACCCCTGGAATCCGAGTCCCAGGAATCCGAAATTTTGGTAATCCGAGCATCTTTCTTTAAAAAAATTTCTGCAAAATTTTTACTGAAAAATGAAGGAAAAATAACAATTACGAGTCAGAAAAAGCTAATATTTATTACTAACTTAAAAGAAGTATTCGAATTGGTCTTTAAAAATTAACACACCTTATTTAGTAGAAATAAACTCAGAGATCTTCTTTGTACCCTCAACTTGTTTGCCACTATACCGTGCGAATCGCCGCATGCGATTTCCGCATGCCTTCACAGAGCACCCAGAGTTAATACTCTACTGCATTTGGTATATCATGAGTATTTTACCAAAATTTCAGAATAATCAGAATTTCCCGGAATACGAACAAAGGTCAGCCCTAATTAATTCGGATTCCCGGGGTTCTACTTGTATATCTCTAACATTTTTCTTTTGTCAGAAATACCGTTTTAAATAATGCTTTTATTTTTTTTTATTAGGTAGATCATGTGATAGTTCTCAGAGCATCTGGCTCTGATGGTGGCGAAGAAGTCAAAGGAGTAATCAAATCATTTCTTCATAAATATCGAGAAATGGTTAATCCTGAATTGCTATATACGGATGTGGATTTTCTTATGAGTAATTCCAGGTACGTAAAGTGATTCAAGAAAATTGCTGTTTTTTTATAGTGTAAGAAAATTGAATTTCAGAAATAATGTATATCAAATGTTATGTACTAATTTGCTAGTTAGTTCTTATTGCTGTGATTATATTTGTTCTGAAATGCTATTTTATCGGTTTCTTTATAAGTTAGCTGAAAACGATGGTGTGAAATGAATGCTTAAATAATGTGGTAAAGAAGATTTTATTGAACGGATTTAAAAAAGATACGTTGTCAAAAATGATCTTATTGCATATTTTTCTTAATTAACAGTTAATCAGCCGGGAGGCGTAGTATTAAGGTCTCGGCTTACGGGATAGGAGGCTTGACGGTTGTAGGTCCGGCTCCACTGAAGATCCACTATGTATGTGGGGCTATGGCGTTGAGGGTCAAATGTCCTCACGTTGGTCTGGAGAGTGAGGCGCCGGCTCAGTCGTTTCCTCGTTGTCTTATCACTGTTCAGAATTACAAGGTCCGTCCCAAAATAGCAATATGTAACTTCAAAACAGAACGTTAATCTAACTAATCTAAATGGAACTAATGTAACAGATCTTGCGGAATGTCTCAATGTTGAAGTTAAAAGTATGTGCTTCATTTCCCTTCCTCTGTTTACGTTTTCCTGTGAAGGGAAATTTCGATCTGATATGAATTTTTTAGGTGATAAAATTTTGCTTTGTGTCTGGACCCGAAGTATTTTGTTATATTGTAGCTTAAAAGTCTATTTAATTATACATCTTTGCATTTATTTGTTTATTTCTTTTTGTGCTGAAACTGGACTGAATTGCTATCCATGCGGATGTAGAAACACATTTTGTCTTGAACCAGGGCTTCTTAAAGTGAGGGTCGCTGCTCCAATTGTTGTGCCGTTGAAAAATATTGGGCTTGCGAAAGTTTTCACTGGGCTTGCTACTTTTCGATTTTCAATATTTAGAAGATTAGTTAGTCAAGAAAATCTTGTTAGCTAAAAGCATTTCGTATAAATATTTACTATGCAGCTACTTTGAATTTATTATCTTTTTCTTGATAATATATATATATTTTTTCGATTTCTTATTTGTTTTTCACTTTTAGGGTCGTGACAAAATTTTTCTTACAAAGATGGGTCTCGAATTATTCTTCTTTCTCTGTAAGGGCGAGTGGAAAAATGCTATGCCTTAAACCATCGTTAATAACTATTGTAGCAGTTTTGAAAAGATCAGCCGCTATTGTATAGCAACGGATTCGGAAACCCTCCGCGCTTTTGTGCATGCGCTGGGCGTAGTTATTTTCATCAAAATAGGGGGAAAGGGAAGAGTGGAAGGTTGATGTTTACATTTTACTGAGCGTGATCTAACAAAGAACTCTAGAAATGCGCTCATATGACTCATTGCCTGACACCTCTTTCCGGTGTAAAATCGTCCGAAGGTGGTAGTCTCGGAATCCGTTGCTGAACTATATATACAAATTGAGACAGTTATGTAGAGAATTGGCATGGTCATAACTTATGTAACTGATATAGTTTTCTTTGACGACAAGTATATCCAAATATATTGGCGCATGTATGTTGATTCCAGAGGGGTCAATGATGATGTTCAAGCTGCTTCGAAAGCTGGATACATTGGAAGTTTATTCCATCTGATGTTCTTTTCTTTTTGAAGTTCCTTCTACGATAGGCTAGTAAAGCTCTTTTGCTCATTAATCAGAAGGAATAAAAAGTCTTGAAGTATGGAAAAATATTTTAGTAATTAAATTATCATATCTTCTAAGATAATTATAACTATCCGATAGGTTTTTTTAATGGATTTTCTAGACTCCGGGCTTCTTAATCTGCATGATCTTACTATTGCTGAAGAGGACGTGATATGGAAATTCATAGCGTCATAGCTTTAAGAAAATTTTAAATATGTACAATAAATAAAATTGCTTTATGAGCTTATTCGTTGTATTTCTCCCCCTGGGGGGGGGGGAACCGCCAATACACGAATATGAGTTGCTGCCGGATAAGTAAGCAGGAACTCGCTTACCCTGTGGTATAGTAATGGTGGGGCTTTGGGTCCCTCCACCAGTGAAAATACGTCTCTCCTTTGGGAGGGATTGGGCCGTGGCCAGGTGATTGGCTGCTAGGACTCCGGCCTCAGTACTCGAAGCTATTGCAGTGGCTGTCATTCAGACAACCCGGATGCTAGGGTGGGGCGGGGGTAGATCTATTCATGAGGTTATTCATTTCATTTTAGTTTAAGAGGGAAAAAAATTATGTAATCAACTTATCAGTTGAAGCATTTCCTACTGTTATCAATTAATTTTAGTTGAAGTTAAACAGTGCCAATTAATTAATAGTAAATTGCTTAACAGCTTTTAGACACAATAAATAGTACCTGTTTATCTTGTGGTTAAGTAGGGTGTGCAAAAGTTGTCAGTGTGCTAGGAATACTTATATTCTTCTCTTCTTGAGGAGTTTTGGGTTGATATGTTTTATATTCCTTAGTGCTATGTTTTTCGTACAGTTGAAGTAATTATTACAGATTCCTCTTGTACTCCCAGATTCCAGCACAATAAATCGGTTGTACTCCCTGTCGGGGCACTGGTGATAGGTTGTTAATTAATGTGCAGGCGTTTGAATATTGGATTTAGTGGTTGTATTTGTTGAGAAATTTCTCGGAAATTCATTAGAAATAAATCTCCATTTCATCTAGTCGTAAAAAAAAAATCTTGTGCAGTTTTGGTGGCATGTTATTTTTGAATAAATGCTCATCTTAGATTTTAGGAAGTATTTCTAAAATTACATATTAGTTCCATCTTTGGGGATTATTATGCCACAACTAGATAAGTAGATGGAAAAGAGATAACTTTTCCTTTCATGTGTTATCAACTGAAATTGTGCGACAAAGAAATGTTTTTTAAACTACAGAATTTTTTGAAGGATTTTATTCGGAGTATTTCAATGTTTTATGCATGTGTGTATAAATGTAATGTAATCAACTGGTGTAGACATTTTTTAAGAGAACTGCCGACGTTCCAAAAAGCATTAAAAGCCCTTTATTGTAGTTTCCACATGGTTGTTTTAAGCGATCAAAGATGATGAAAGAAATAAACGATAATTTTATATTCATTTAGGAATGTTGTGCACGAAGTTGTGCGTATCACCATTGAACGTCAAATCGTAGAAAGAAGCCGTCAAATTAGTGGTGGAACTTTTTATAACTTCGGAACTTGGAATGCAGTAGATAAAAAAATTGCAGATTAGGTATTTTGAAGAGGCTTGCAAAGCTCATCAGAAAGAGCGACTAAGCTGAGAGAGTGAAAGTTATAGAAATTTTACACTGAAAAGCGTGGCTAGAACGGATTTATTATATATATATAGTTTCTCGCATATTATTTCTGTTGTGTACAATCTAAGTAATGTGTTTAGTTGTAGGTGTTCTTGTATATTAATTGTTTTTCATCTTATACAACAACTAGTCATTCATATTTCAAAAACACGTGGAAATCATTACCTACTTTTAATGTGCGTTTCTTTTCACAGTTTAGCTGATTCTGATAGTGCAGATGGTAAAGATGTTTACCTTGGTGGAAATGCTTCGCAATTAGTCAAGTAAGTCCTTTATTTCATTTATTGTTTCCATGTTTATTAAAAAATATTGGGATTATTTTAAAAGTTATGAAAAAAACTCAAAACCATGATTTTGAAACAATTGCGGTGTATTTCTTCTGTTTTTTAAACTATTTTAAATAGTTCGAATATCAGGGAGGTCATTTTAACTTTTAGGAAGTTAAGCTAGATACCATTTTATTGAAATTATATTTATAATAATTTCGATAAAATCCCACAAACTAGACTAAATCTGAACTTAAGAAGTGAACGAGTTTCGTGAAATTCTGGTATATTATACATAGTTGTATATTGCCTCAAAATATGATAAAGCTTTCGACTATAATGGCATGGTCCTGTATATTCTAATAACGCTTCTATTTTATTTGTATTCTCTTGATTTTTATATATCAGAAACCTAAAGTATGAAATAACAAAATTTAAAAGCATAAAAGATAAAATAAAAATGAAATGAAGTATAAAAAATTGTGACCACAGAGCTCATTCTTTATAATAAAGTCGTTGAAGTTATAGAAATGGTTGTTAATTTCTTTTTATAAGGTGATACTTGTTAATTTCACTGTACAGATTATTTTACATTAATAAAAAAAATTCTGCCAATTGAGGGTTATAATCTGTTAAATTAATCAGTCAGCTTCACACGCCTTTTCTGAAGCACACCTTTTAAATATATATTTTGTTTTCTTTTTGTATTGATAAGTGTGATTAAGTTATATCTAAGGTATTTTGAAATTCCCTTCTTAATTTTTTATAAAGAATATCAAAAATCACATGTTCAAAACTGGCAGATGCAACTACCTGTGTTTGTATCTATACAATATGTACCATAATTTAGAACTTTAATCGTTGAATTTACTTCGTCCTGAGACGAAGATTTTATTTAAAAATATTCGTTTGTGTGTTGAATGTTTGATAAGGATTTTATTTATCATCATCAATCTGTAGTCAAATTCAACACTTTTTATACTGCTTGTTTTGAAAATAGTTTTCATATCTGACACTAAATTCAGGTTCCAAGGAATTTTTTTAACCTTCCAGCGGGCGCGCGTTTTCAGGAGACACTTGCATTGTGCATCGTATTACATATTTATATAGTTCTTTTTATAAATTTAAGTGCAATTTTTATTTATAAAATCTTTGTTTACTATTAAGCTAATAAATACAGATAACATACATAAAAGCTGTATTTATTTTTGTAAAACAGCATGATATATTTATGTAATATCATGCACGATTTGTCGTAAAATTTATGCAGGCGCGCCCGCTGGAAGGTTAAATAAGTATTTATTGTTTTATTTTGACTCAATATAAATGATTATTGGATATCATCTGTAAACCAAACATAGTTCACATGCGATACGCCAGTGAACTAAATTAGCCAGTTTTCTGTAATTTTAAAGTATCGTGTCTTGAAAGATACTTTGTTTTTTACATTTAGTTTCATTAATTGAGACCTTTTATTTAATTTTTTGCCAGATTTATTGCTGAACGTTCCAGTGGAGGACAGCTTACATATGTTGAAAACATTGACCTGAAATATGAACTTCAAACTAAAGAGATTCCTAAAAAATGTAAAAAAACCATTGTTTTACCGGAACAAGAAAAACTTCCTATATTGACAAAAGTTCCTAAGTGAGTTTTCAAATATTTTCTATTGTTCCATTACATTTTGATTCAGAGTTTTTGTAGATTTCGCCAATAAACATGTGATGTTAAGTGATTGTAATAATACAGTAAAACTCCGGGAATCCGAACCCCAGGAATCAGCAATTTCGGATATCCGAACATCTTTTTTTTTTTTTAATTTTCTGAAAAATTTTTACTGAGAAATGAACGAAAAGTAATATTTACGAATCAGAAACGAAGCTTATGTTTATTCCTATTATTCTAACTTAAAAGAAGTATTTGAAGTCGTCTTTAAGAATGAATACAGCACCTTAATTGGCAGAAACAAATTCAGATTTCTTCTTATTACCCTCAACTTATTTGCCACAGTACCTTGCAAATTGCCACATGCTCTTTCCACCTTCACAGAGTACCGGAGTCAATACTCTTTTGCATTTGGTATATCAAGATTATTTTACCTAATTTTCCGCATAATCCGAATTCCCCGGAATCCGAACAAAGGTCAGACCAAATTAGTTCGGGTTCCCGGGGTTCTACTGTAAATTCCTAAAAAGGAACAACATCAAACTTATCTTGTTACAGAAATATTGGAAATAACAAAATATTCTTGCCGTTTATGAGCCAACACCTGGCCGATCTAATTACTTTTCATCGATTTTTAGGATATAAATGAAGAACTGATATCTTTGGAAGAGGAGTTAATAATATTTGCTGAGAACTTCATTAAATATTGAATGTGTCGTAATAAGTGTTTTAATTTTTCTATATGCGTCTCTTACTTTCTATGTGTGATTACATTGATACTATTCCCTTTTGTATAAATATTTGTCTAAAGAAACTGGAAATTCTTAACAATTAAGCTAATGCTGAATATAGTCCTTATTAGTTAATTTGACGTACGAAGATGGCAGTAAGTTATATAGAGTTTAGTGAAACTTGCAATTTATTTTCGCAGAATACCTGGATCAGATTCTGATTTAAGTCAGTTGAAGAATCACTAGATAGAGAAAAAAGTAAATAAAATTCCTCAAATTATTTTAATATATGATTAATGAGAGATACAGCATATTAATAATCGTGAAAGAGTTCATAAAGAGAAGTGTTGCCAGGCTTAGATTAGATGCAAGAGATTAGGAAATTACGTTCGAAACATAAGAACCATTCTTACGAATTAACTGTAGAGTATTCCCATTGTTTCCATTCCAAAGGTAAAAAAAAATTAGGGTGACTGTTCAGAAAGATTGAAGATCAGTCAACAGCAAAAAATTCAATGTCTCTTGAGATGGAATACTGATTGTAAAATTGTTGTGAAACAAATTCATTTTCAAGCAATTGTATTTTAAATAATGGCTTGAGCCTCTAAATTTTCTTCCTTGCTAGTTTATGTATATTTTCTAATAACAAATATTTCAGAATACAAGGTGTTCAAAAACTTTGATCTTGACTATAATTCCATAAACATTGATCCTAGATATGCATATTTTGTTATAAATTTACGTAAAAGAGAGTGCAGAATTTTCTGAAATCGTTTGACAATTGCTGAGAATTATTGTTTTAAGAAATGTTATGTGTGAATTTTTACGTATTTATATATTCCCGATTTTTTTTCAATTTATTATAATAAATTAAAGTAAACCTTCTCTATAATTGTACATTTAACATATTTCAGATGGCATACAGTGCGCATCTTCATCTCGTCCACGTTCAAAGATATGCATTCTGAAAGAGATTTGTTGATTCGATATGTCATTCCTGAGTTGAGAAAAAGAGCTGCATCAGTGTTTGTAAAAATTAATGAGGTGGATCTCCGTTGGGGCATCACTGAAACTGACTGTGCTTCTAAACGGTCTGTCATTTTTTTAAAAACTATTTAACATAAGTAAAGATGTGAAATATCTTGCTGTTTAATCAAAAGAAATGCTTATTTTCAATTTAATATTCTATGCCAAAAATGAATGTGATTTAACGCCATAGTTAGTTGTTAAGTGACTACTGTAAAGTATCAAGTTCTCAGTAGGATTGGATTTTAAAAAAATATGAAAGCTTAAATACATGTGGTCAAGTGCTCTCGCATACAAAAGTGTTAAGCGTTATCTACTAAGATCTGAAAATGACAAACAAAACGTGACAGAACAGTTAAATATAAAGCAAGCTTTTGAAAATGACGTCGATATGTGTAACGAATGTGTGCAGCTAGCAAGATGAATCGAGCCATTTATTAATCAATCATAATCTTTCTCTCAGTCCACGAATCGTGTGACAGAAACCATCGCCACTGTTAAGAAATGTTTAGCTGTAGCTGAAAGGGGTGAATCGGTATGTTTACCAAACCGAGAATGGTTTGAATGTTAGAATCTGAAAAACTCTAGATTTAAATATCAGGAATTATGAATTTTATGATGGGGTGGGCCAAAAAAAAAAAAATAGCTTTTTCGAAATTCGTTTCGGCTCACTGCGGAAAAGTTGCCATTTTTTCACTTATTTATTTATCTTAAATTTTTTTGGTCAAAACAACTGGATGCCGCAAACAACTGGAAGTTTTAACTTCGAAAGTATAGGCATCAAATAATACTTGGAATTAAAAAAAACACCTCTTATAAGCGAGTCTAATAGACAGAAACGCGTCAAATATAGGGTTGTCCATATAAAACGGAAACCACGCTATGAAGTTGCGCGCAGCAACAACATCGCGACCTAGCGACACGAAGCTCCGCATGCGGAATGCTCAATCTATCCATTGGATACTCGTATGACGACAAACGACACGTAATTTTTCTTTCACAACTTCAGAGCCAGATATATAGGTCAAATTATATAAAAATATCAGTTCAATACCGTTAAGATTCAGAAAGATATCGGCATTTTGACCAGCGCTGTTTTAATTTTAAATGCTATCTGCTGTTAACGCTGGCGTTTGCGCACCCATGTTTCTATGTGATTTTGGATGCTTATCGTATGCTTGATCTCCCCTTAAAGTTTGTACCAATATTTATGGGACATCTGTATACACTTCTATAATCTTTGACCAAGCTCTTCAATTATATCTGTACAGTCTCCAGTTATGCTTTCTATACAGTCTGCAATTATGCTTTCTATACAGTTTGCAATTATGCTTTCTATACAGTGGCGAAGCTTAGGGGAGGGTGGGGGTGGAGGGGCGTTCCGTCCCGGGCGGCACTTCGAAAGGGACGGTAAATTAAGAATAAATGAAACAATTTTATAGCTAAAAGCAGCACCACTTGCTGAGCCATTGTATACATAAAAAAATAACCTAATTATTTCGTATTTTTCGCTTTTTATCAGTACATTTCCGATATGTGAAAGAAAGACTGATGGAGGACTAACGATTTCGCAACCTTTCTCCAGAGATCGAGGATGTCAAACGATGAATTACGTTTCTACTAAAATGTTATTTTTCCTAGAATTTATTATTTTTATTTTGAGGTTCATGTGCCCTATGTAACTTATAAAATAGGCGGCATATTACAATTTCGTCCCGGACGGCGAAAGTTGTAGCTACGCCACTGTTTCTATACAGTCTGCAATTATGTTTTCTATACAGTCTGTAATTATGCTTCATGAGATTTTAATTTGGACGGGAATTTAGCTTTTCCATGTAAATTTTATATGCCTATTAATAGCGTATCATTTGGGGGTTCTTGTTACCATTTTTAATGTACAGAGGCCGTTCGCACGTTTTTAGACGATTTTAATAGTATTTACAGAAATATTGAAGATAATATTTTTCTGTTTTAAATGTTCAATTTGATAGCCCGTATTCTTAACAATCTTTCTACATCGTAACTCCCATGACAATAATGATTTTTGTGGTATCGGAACCGGAAGAGGTATTTTGTCCCATTCCTCTTGAACAGCATTCCAAAGCCCACAAAGGTTTGTAGGTCGTTGTTTGGATAATGAACATTTAAAAAGTCCAAAAGCGCAAAAATCCATGGATGATACATAAGGAGATTTAGCAGGACTATCAGTGAAGTGTACAGTCTTGGTCTATTTTTTCCAGGAAATAATCAGTGGATAGTGACATGTGGCTGCTGGCTTTGTTTTGGTGCAGTTCTACTGATTGATGACATTGTGGGTAAAGAGATTGTGGGTAAAATATGTTCCTGATGGTATGTGGAGTTGATCTTAACCTTTTACCCCACTCTCTTTGCTCCTTAATCATAACTCCCTTGGAAAATCTTTAGATTCTTTGAACCATGTTTTAAGCTTTTTTTTCTCCTCTGTGATGATAATAACTTGAATTTTTTCTTGCAGTCATTTAAATAGAGCTTCAAGCTTCAAATCAAACTTCATCTATTGTTACAACATTTTTTCCATTTTTGTCTGGATAAATTTTTTCCATAAAGAATTCTGCAGTGTGTTCTGTGTTCAGAGATATGACGTGGAGAAAGACGATGAAAATTGTAATTTTTGGCCTTTTTGAGATTCAAATTAGTACTAATAGTTTCGTTTACAGTTGATACTGAGCATTTTAATTATTTTGCAACAAACCTTTGATTTGGATGATTTCCTTCTACATTAAAGATTACAATATTTGAAGAACTGCGTTTTTCCCTCGGATACGTATTTAGAACAATTTTTCCATTTGAAACCAAAATTGGACGATTTTTTCCTTTCTTATTAACAATATTATCTACTGTGGTTTTAGACATCGAAGAACAATGGCTTTCACAGCGTCTTTAAATAACTGAATAATATTAACGCTCTTCGGAAAGAGCAAAAACGTAGCCTTCCATCCATCGCATCTTTAAAAGCGCCATTTTGCATGTAAACAAAACTTTTAGGTAGTAGATGTTAACTTATAGCTTCAAAAATGTAATTTTTGTGAAAATAAATTTTTCCTACAGCGAAGGGAAATCGTCTAAAAATGTGCGAGCTTTGCTTTTGTGTAAAAGTTGTTGGAAAAGTATCGATATGGTCTTGAGTGTAGTGTGTAAACTATTTTTTGAAAGCTTACGCAATATATTATTTTTGGAGTCCAAAAATAATAATCTGAATAATTTTTGATGCCTTAGATATTATGCAATGCATTTATTTATTTTTTTTGTATTATACTGTACATTGCTTATATGATAATCTTTTTTTATAGCGCTGCTGAATTGTGTCTTCTAGAAGCTCAAAAATCTGATTTATTCATCGGCATGTTGGGTGAGAGATATGGTACAATATTTAACTATGACCCTCCAGATTCTCCAGAGCTTCAGTGGGTTAAGGATTATCCTCGGGGCTTATCAATAACCGAACTCGAAATGCATGCTGGAGCTCTCAGAGCAGACAAGTTATTAAAAAAGAAAGCATTCTTCTACATCCGAAATAACACCTGCATGAAGTACTTATTATTTTTTATGTTTATCTCAAGAAAGTGTTATAAGTTCTTCATCAAAACCTTATGTCAAAATTAAATAATAATATTTTTTTTTCTCATACTACAATTATAAACTGGCCAATGAATATTTAAAAAATATACTTAATGCCTTAAAAATTGCCTTTTTTCTATGAAAAATATCATGTCTGTATAATTTTTATTCTTGACTTTTTTTTATTTCATTGTTTTAAAGTTTATTTCAAACATTTTTGTGACATTTGGATCATTCTTTTTGTAATAAAATAAATGTTTTGTAATTTGATAATGAATATGAATTAAATTAATCATTTGCGAATTTGGGTTCATCTTCTAATGCTTCCATTATTTCATATTCATTTCTGCTAATGCTATGCTTTTAAATCCATTGCTTATGCATTATCGAGACAACATCGTAGATCGTCTGATTCCATCCAGAACCAGTGGTTATTACCCTTTTTTTCATATTTAAATAATGTGGATAGCTGATGAAATATTTGTAATAATCGTAATAAGGTGTCTGAAATTAAGATGCAACAAACTGTTAGATTACTTACTTTTCAGTTAAACGAAGGTCTTGGAGGCTAAGGACTGTGAGCCCAGAAGCTCCATACACACTTCCTATCACATATCAATAAAATCGATAAAAACTGGGTAGCACTGATTATGATAAGTTTTTTATTGAATTACTGGAGACAAATAAAAATTTCCAGAACACAGAAAAAAAATTCACACAAGCATATGTATGAATTATTTTCTAAATGAAAAAATAAAAATTAAATAGAAAAGAATAAAATTCATTATTCTTTATGTTCTATTATAATGTCTAATTTACTGTTTTTGACAATGACTTAATGAATTTAATATAGTATTACTTCCATTTTTGAAAGAGGGGAAAACGTCCTTGACTCTCTTCTATAGAAAATTCATATTTTTTCCTTGCATTCAAATGTTGAATGTCTCTAATCAACGATTTTTTTAAACAGTTCGAACTTTTAATGTATTGCGGCAACAAAACAAGCAAGTTTTAAAACACCAATATAAGCGAATTTATCCACCACAACTTGAAACAAATCTAAATTGGAAGTACAATTCTTGCCGTTTGTGATGAATGCATAAAAACTGTACAGAGATATAACTGCACAGAATGCAGTGGCTGCTCGTCCATTAGGGCTGCAGTCCAACCGAAACTATTTTAAAAGTTTGTTTCTCAGTTTTTAAAAAATCCTGTTAGGTTGGTTTTTCTCATTGAAAAATTCGACCAACAACGAAAATGGACCAAAAGAAAAGTTAAAACGAAGAAAGACGACAGAAAATACATCAGTAAGCAGGAGAATACATAAGTCGGAGCTGTTCGGGAAACAGACCTCAAAATTCGCTCACTGTGCAACATATAAGCGACGTTTCGGATGACGAAACCAATATTCTCTCCCATTGAGTTTGGCGGTGGCTTGAGCTGCATTCGATGCAGATCTTTGGCGCATGGCCAACTGTGTGCTGATCCTTTTTTTTTCTCTCTCCCACTCGAGGATGGCCTTTGTTCCCTTGATTTATTTTTCTTCGCTTGTTTCTCGTTCGCCAATATTTGGTTATGGTTTCGCTTTCGTGTTGCCCCACGGAAACTCATATGCTTTAATAAGCATTCGTTTTCTTTTATTAGAAATCGCTCGTGGGGGAAAAAAGATACGTCGATAATTTTCTAAAATACAATGCAGATAATTACAATTGAAAATTTTGGGCTATTTAGAAGTAAAACTGTTTTTTTTTAATTCGATTTTAAATACATTATCTAGAGAGGTTTTTTGCAACACTGCTCGTTTCTGAGTTGACAAGCCACCACTGACAGAATGTCCAACAACTGGGATTTTTTTCGAATTTATTGATAAAGTTTTGCAATACTCTGATATGCATACGTTTTTTGGACGTCCACCTCTTTCTGTATCATTACCTGTTTTCTGAAAGATATTTATTCACAGTATCTACATGAATCTAAGAAACCGGATTCTATTATGTTTGATTAAAATTATCTGGAAATATACTGTGCATGACTACGTATTTCCTTTGTTGTTGTTTTTTCAAGTATTCAGAGCAAGAAGTCTTCATTCACCAGTTTATGACGCCATCTTTGCTAATCACAACTAAGCACCGTCATCATAGTAAATAGCAGTGTTTTGTCTTCTGAGTGGGACTACTGTTCTGTACTTCGTCACATAATTTGCTTTTTTCAGGTAGTAGATGTGCCCATATCGTTCCTCACCCTTTATCATGTAGAGATTTCTTACTTTTTAAAAATAGTTCATAAAATTTTATCCCGTTGTGAAATAATTTATTGAACCTGAATATTTTTGTTCCTGCTTTGTCATCTTGTTTTTTTAAAAAAAATGAGGAGTTTTGATACTTCTTAGTGTTCACTAAATATAATAACAAAAAATGTCATCAGTAATTGTACTAAAACAAATAATGAATATAATTATTTTTGTGTGAACTTTATAACATTCTTTGTGCTGATATAATTATTTTTGTGTGAACTGTGTAACATTCTTTGCTCTGATAGTGCTCCACTTTCTTTATATCAGTGCAATTCTTTTTTAATTCTGACTTGTAAATTATAATGTTTTTATACATTCCATGCATCTTTATAACTGGAGTTATTATATTTCTTTAGTCTCATACCTGAAAAATACAAGAGTAATTTCGAATCTGAAGATCCTGAATCCAAACAAAAAGTGGAGGCTCTAAAGTCAAAGATTCGTTCAAGTGGACTGAAAGTATATGATGGGTAAGCAAACGACTGCAGGCATTTTTGAATTTAAATCGAAAGTCTAGATGGTGACTTCCATTTTTACATTATTTTCAATTAATGATTAGTACGTTTATTTGTAATAATTATTTCTAAAACATAGATGAAAAACAGAGTCTTAAAATTGCAACTTACATTTAGAAGAACATTGAACTCTTTTTTTTATGGCTGAGTGAATAGTATTTACAATCACTATTATTGGCATATGTTTTCCTTTCAGAATCGCTTCCTCTTTCAGCTAAAATATCATAATATAGTTTTATTTAGAAGGAAAGATATGTCTTTCATTTATACTCATATAAAAGTATATTCTTAAAGAATCTCTTATAAAAATTGGTTAAGAAGGAATATATAAGAAAAAAAGTATTGTTATTATTATTATTTCTCTCAAAACACAGTTTTTGGATTCGATTCCCTTCTTCAAACTGCTGATTCATTTGGCGATGTGTAAATATAGAGGCATTTAGATTCTGCCGAAGTTATGAAACAAACGTTATGAAAGACGAAAGACACTCTTTTGAGCCCTTGGGCTTTTTTCACATAAAATGAAACGAGCGCTATTGTGCCGCTTGACACTTTTCAAATACCCATACCCCTTGCAAATGAAATGATTTATTAAACGAAGTTGATGTTAATTCGGTAACATTGTGCAGCCTTTTCAAATGTACACATTCTCTTAAATAATATTATATCCGTTTTCTCTAAGCAACATTTTAAAATGCTTTTTCATAATTTATATGTTATGCTTGAGCTCACTTTTATCAGCAACTTCATAAAAAATATATTTATTTTAGTGGAAAGAAATAAATACGATTCATAAACCGCAGCTGTAATTCAATGCTAAAAAACTTGCCAACAAATACCTCAGATAGGTTGAACAATGAAATTCTATTGTTCAGGATGTATTGTATTAGGATGATGATCGGTGCAATTTACAGGGCATCTAATAAAGAACATTTAAAAAGTTCAATGAAAATTGTTATTATTTTAAACCAGCATTTAGTTGTTTCTTGGTAGCACACTTTCAGCTAAAATTGATTAATGCATTCATTTCTTTCTTTCTTCTTAGAGATAGCAAATACACTATAAAGTACCCAGGCACTTTCGGATTTTCATATTTTTTAGAATTTCTCCGGAAAGGCTGGACCATCTGCCCTTGAACTTCAACCATGTAAAGAATTAACTCTAATTCACATTTTACAGTGAAGATTTAGTCACGAGGGCATTTACTGGATCGACCAGAAACTGATGAAAAAGGAAAAAATCAGGGCTCACTTCGTTCCACAGAAAGCTGATGAAGATTTGCAAATTTCATCAATGATTTTTCTTAATAAGCACATTGTTTGCTGCAATTTCACAAAAATAGCAAGTATATTCTGGATGGTTTTCTTTAAAAAATCCCAAATTTTCCCGCATCTTTTTTGCTTATATCATGCAGAGTTTTCCACCAAATAATACAAAACTTACAAATACTTGACAATATGTTAGAGAAGTATTTTATTAAAATTTGATGTTAATACTATGCAAATTAGAGGAAATATTATTCGTAGTAAATATTTTCTTACTGCGCATGTACTAGACATAGTGTAATTTCTCTTGCACAGCTTCAAAGCCAGATATATAGGGAAATTTATATAAAAATTCCAGTCGAATACCATTAAAATTTAGAAAGATATCGGCATTGCAGTAAGCAGAATTTCTGCGTTCCTGTAAGAGAAACAAAATGATGATGAGGGTTTTTCCACAAATTGATATTTTTTAAACTTGAATTTTCTAATAATTTTATAGAATTTAATAATGATTGAATATGCTGAATACCTACGCATACTTATTAATGACATTCATTAATTAAATTGCTGTTCTACGATTACTATCCGAAGATTCAAGTTAAAAAATTTCAATTTGTTAAAAAATGCTCATCATTTTGTTTCTCATAGAGAGAAGCAGAAATTTTGCTAACTGCAACGCCGATATTTTTCTAAATATTAATGGTATTCAACTGGAATTTTTACATAAGTTGTCCTAAATATCTGGCTTTGAAGTTGTAAAAAAAAATATTGCACTCTGTCTCACATAAGCGCACTAAAAACTTATTTACTACAAATACTCATATTTCTTAAATATTCATAGTGTTAACTTCAAATTGTAATAGAATATTTCTCTAACATATTGTCAAGTATTTTGTAAATTTCGTATTATTTGGTGGAAAACTATGCACGTTATAAGCAAAATACATGCGGGAAAATTTTGGATTTTTTAAGAAGACCTTTATGTCTTCCAGAATATACTTGCTATTTTTACGAATATGCATGTAAGCAATGTGCATTTTGAGCAAAACCATTGATGAAATTTGTAAATCATTATCAGCTTTATGTGGAATGGGGTGAGCCCAGATTATTTTCTTCATCAATTTCTGGCCAGACTCCTCAATGCCCCGGGGCCGCATATTCACTGTTAAATGTGAGTTTCTATTGCAGGGTTGGGGAAACTTTTTGCACTGACAGGCCTTATTAAATTTCGGCAGGTGGGCAAAAGGCCCCACAAACAGAATCTTAAAGGTTATTGTTTTGTAATTATTATTATATTATAGACAAATATATTATTTCAATGAAAATTGTAAATAACTGGTAAGGCCTCATAAGAAACTCAAAAAGACCACATGCAGTCTGAAGGCCGCAAGTTCCTCACCCTGGTCTTTTCTTTACATGGTCCAAGTTCAAGGGCAGTTGATCCAGCCTTTTCAGAGAATTTTTTAAAAATGTGAAAATCCAAGTGTGTCCGGATACTTTTGATCATATAGTGAATATATATAGGATATAAAATCAAAATTTGATTTTGGAACCTTTTCATAGAACTACCACATTTACCAAAATCGAATTTTAACATTTGTCAGTCAAAGTACTTTTCTCTGATACAACTTCTTCAGTCTGCAGTTGTATTCCAAATGTGGATTTCGATTGCAGATTTTAATGGTTTGAAAGTAACAAGACATGTAAACTGAAAAATGCTATTGATATGATGTAGGAAGTTTATAATTTTTTTAAAGTTAACCTTATTTGAGATTTTATTTTCTTTGTATTTTATTCCTGAATCACTCAATTCTTCTACTTCAATTTTCTGTGGGATTTAATTTGTATTCTATTCACTCAGCAAAATATTTAACTCTGAAAAAATGCTTTCTAAGTATGTAAACCACGTTTTTTGACATATAAATAAATGTATGCAATTAAAGAATTTGCCTCAGATATTTGGAAGAAAATAGGCGAATAAACGTGATTTAGGTTGATGCTTTGGCTGTAATAAAAAAAGAGAGAGTTTCTGGCTGGGAAAGAGGCAATAACTTTTTGTTTGTGCATGCAAGATAGGAAAATTTTTTTTCTCTCTTAATGTTTTTTCTTCAGTTAAAAACTGAACCATCTGGAATTTTTTTATACATCAACAAGAAAAATTTCATTTTCTAAAAACTGTGTAAGTTATGTTATTTAATAAAACCAAAAATTTTAAGATAATCGCTCTGGATATTAATTAGTAGTTCAGTTTATTACATTCTTTTGATGATATATTTTTGAAAGTGAAATTTTTAGAATAGCAAAGTAGTTCGAGATATTCTGGTATGATTCCACTTATTTATTAATTTCTAACAGAAACTGATCTTGAATCTTATTTAAACTGTTTGCAATAAAAACTTGTTTGTGCACTAGTCGCACAGTCTTTACCTTTTTTTTATAATTTAACTTCATTTTTTTTCTTCATTTTCTTGTTCTGTCCTTTCTTCTGATTTTATAGAATGCTAGTTAGGAGTCTGCACTGCATAAATGTATTCTGTGTTTAATCGATAACACTGGGCACACCTACAGACTTCTGCTAGAAATTATTACATTTATTCACACACACGAACGATTATCCATCTGCGAAAAATCATTTTTGAGATGTTGTCTATCAAGCATGTGAACTTTTAGTGATAGAATAGTTATAAAGTTGGTTTTTCAATGAAATCGACATGATGTATGATTATTTAGGATTTTTATAAAAATAAAGCCAAGTTTTCAGCTTTGTTTATAACTTTAAATCACTTGTATATCATTTTTAGATATCCTTGTCATTTCGCTGGAGTGCTAGATGGTAAACCTGTTCTATCTGGATTGGATAATTTTGGTAAAACTGTTTTGATTGAAACCTGGAACGCTATAAAGGAAATGCATGAACAGGTAAGTGAATTTTCTGTTATGAAAATTTTGGATAGTTATTGAGAGTAGCAAAAGATTTTGATATTATCTTATTATGTTTTTTTTTTTTCGTATTTCAGTAGCAATTTTATATTTAATGCAGTAAGTTACGATAGTTTAATATCATGGAGTTATTTAAAGTTTCTTTCATTGAAAACTGACATTTTACATTTAATTTCTTTCATTTTGTTTATTAGGATCCGTATGCCGATGATGTTATGGAAGAAGAAATGTGTCAACAAGCGTTATTGCATTCTTTTGATTCCTTTGTTGAAGTAAAAAATTCGCCTGTGGAAAATTTAGTGAAGGAAATTGAAAAACAGTGTGGTATTTTTCTAATTACTGGAAATCCTGGATCTGGAAAAACTACTTTTGTTGTAAGAACTAAATTTGTCCATGCTCCTTCTTGTTCCTTGTGTTTTATTTTTGAGTCTCTTCTGATTTCTTTTAATATATTTTTTGAAAATATTTGGAATTTGGAGGATGGTACCTATTATTATAAACTCAAAACATTTCTGAATTCCAGTAAGAAAATGTCCATTTTTTAAATGTCGTTCAGAAACAAGTAGAATTAATTTTTTTTTCCGAACTGAATTATGATTTATCCAGTGAAATTAATTTGAGCTGAAAGAATCTTCGCCTATGTGATGTTTCTAATCTGAAATGAAATAAAAAATACTTTAAAGGTAGTAATGCTTCAAGAACCATAATCGAGATTTTGTAACTTTAAAAAAAATCAAAGTAATTAATTTTTTCCCAAGTTCAGCAATGAAATAGTTAGTTTTACTAGTTATCTGGAATACCAAATGCAAAAGTTTACTATCTAGTATTGAAATTTAGAGACCGTGCCCAGCAGGAGATATAAGGATTTAGCAAGAAAACTAAATTTCTATCCTTTATCTATTTGTGCATTCTTATTATTGTAATTTTATTTTTGTACTCTTTTTTAATTAATGTGATTTTCATTGTTCATATTTCATAATATTGTATTAAGTTAAATTTTATATGAAAAAAAAATGTGCAAAACTTGAAATTGTGTCATTAAAACTGTAAACATTTTAAAGTTTCATTGCCTCTATACTGATATAAACTCTCTTCCAGAAAAATAAGATATTTATTCTTAAGTCGATATTATCAATTTATAAAACGATTTAATGCATTTATTACAGGTTGATTTATTGCGAAAACTGAAAAATTTCACTGTTATAAAGTTCTTTGTTGGTCTTTCACCAAGATCTACAGAATTATCGTATATGCTTCAGTATATTTCTAATTCTATTGCAAGAACATTCCCGGTATCTTCAGTATTTCCTAAGTTGACCAGGTGAAGATTTTTTAAATTTATAACTGTATATTTCATTTTATAATTTTAGAATTGATATGAAATTTCATTTTACCTATCATGATGTTTCATTCTCATATAAAGCATTTGTTTGCATATTCTTGTATTTAATCAAGCATTAAAATTAGAGAATAACGTTTTATATCATGACTTTTAAATTGTGTTAATGATTGAATTTTGATATGTTTTTCAATTGCCATATAATCTTCGCAAATAATGGCTTTGTTACTTATTCATATTTCTAACCGTTATGATTTGTTTACTTAAAATCATACAGAAATTTTGCAGTGCCCAGGTAGCATAACAAGTTGCCCTATATTGTACAATATTGTTCGATATTATATAATATTATAGGATATTGTACAATATTATAAAATATTGTTCAATATCTTGCAATATTGTGCGATATCTTTGTGCTACAGGGGTGGCATCTTCCTATTATGAAATTTATAAATTACATCCTTTGAATTTATTAACACATATGTATTTTTATAATATATATATGAGTATCTTTTTTATCTCTTTGGTACAATAAATAAGTAGATTTATTTTACCAACTTGCTGTACAGTACAACCTCGAAAATCTGGACTGCTCGGGGTTTGGAAGGTCCGGATTTCGGAAATTTCCGGATTTTAGATAAATTATTTAAACCTATAGAGATGTCAAAGTTCTGATGTCACCATGTAGGTAAGTTACACGTCACAATTAAGCGCACATGTACAGACGTCTTCAGAACAGACCTGGGAGTCGCAAGGCAACGGCAAATGGTTACCCTTGGTAACGCCTCTGACTTTTGTGCATGCACGACCAATCGAGACGTATGCTGATCTACATGTTGGCGTCATTTCCAACAACTCCATATAAAAACATGTTTTAAACAATAAAAGCATAAAGAGGCATTAAAAAATGATACAAAGACAAAAAATAGTAGTTTAAAATAAAAATATTTAATGAATATAAAATTAATTATTAACATAACTTATTTTTTAAACATGTCTAAAATCGAAAATTGTTTCATAGATTTCAATTTATGGTTGTTTTTTTTTTAACTTTGTAAAGCAACAGCAAACCATGCTCGCTTATGTCGACGAAATGTTCCGCAGCTTCGATGTCAGTTGCCGCCTTTTCCCTGCAAATTCTGAGTTGCCTTATACCATGACGTTTTTTAAATTTCTCCAACCATCCAGAAGAATATTTGCATGGCGTTTCTATCCTCATATCTTCATGATAAAGTTTCACTTGAGCCATTTTAATACCACCAGTCAAAGGCACTTTCTCACTACACCTTTGCCGCACCCACTCAATCATCACAAGCTTTTCATTGGTCGCTTTATGAACCGTTTTCCTTTTATCCATAGCTAAAGGCACATTTATTGAAGAACTGTAATATTTATTCTGGACAAAGATTGGCCACCAAAACTCCAGAGTGAAACTTCCGCAGCAATTCCACTTTTTCAAAAAAATTGTTAGTGAATTATGCTTTCGCTTCTTCGAACTATCATCATTTTTCCCAGTAATTGATCGTTTAGATAACATAATGATGCTATAAATAGTAACGAAAACTTCTCGAAAAACGACGTAAAACTTGAGCTGAATTTGAAACCTGGTACACGTGTAAGCGTCTGGCCGGAAAAGATTGACATGGGCACAGGGAGCTGTTCTCTCCAGCTCTCTTCTTAAAAAATCATCATCTTGGCATCAGTATCTACTTCCTCTGGCAACCCTTTTCAAGACCGGTCGGGGTTCTGGGGAGGTGCATAGCCTCAGGGACTTTCATCTTTATTTACTTTAACAAATACTGATTAAGTTTAGCGACATGACATTTTATTTGGACCTGAATGAAAAAATTTTACAACAAGTTAATAAGGAGAGAAGTAGAACAGTTAAGTTAGTCTATCAATGGTACTGGTGATTAGCACATAACAAACAACTGGTACCAGAAATAAAACGATTTACTTAGAGCCCTTTTTTTTTATCCAATAAAATCAAATTTGTTTACCTGTTGGGGCAGACATGCCTCTGATGCAAAAACAGTCAGTCGGAGTGGGTGAAGGAGGAAGTAGCCGGGTGGGGGGTGCGATTAACGATGGAGCAGAGCGCAGCTCTATGTCTTCTTCTGTTACGGTTGCTGCTGGGGGTGCGGGGGTCGTACACAGGAATGTTTTGGAAAGCGATGTTACTGCTTGCATCGATTTTTTTGAAAGATCGTTTTGCGATGCGTTGGAAGTACTCCTGTATAGTTGGAAGACACAGGTCCTTTCTGATATTTCTGTTCCTAATATACCAGGGCTGTCGTGCGATAACCCTGACAATTAAGTTTTGCAGTCTCTCTAAGGTTTGCATATGAACATTTGCTGCGGCTCCCCAAAAAGGGGAGGCGTAGCTAATGAGGGGTCGCAGCATGGACTTGTAGAGAAGTAATCTATTACCTAGCGAGAGTTTGGATTTTTTCCCAATTAGTGATTGCAAGATTGCCTTTGATGTTTTAAGTTTGTTCTTAATGTTTATCATATGCCGTTTATATGTGAGCTGTTTGTCTAACGTGATTCCAAGGTATTTGACTTCGCTACACCATGGGATAGTTCGACGAAAGAGTTTGGGGGAGGGGGCAGTTTCTTGGCTTTTGTAAAATACATTGCCTGACACTTATCTTTGTTGATTTTAATTTTCCACTTGATTAACCACCTCTCCAGTTCGGCCAGGTGGTTGTTTAAGTTAGCCACTTTGGTGTGTTTTCCGGGACCAGTACACATGATCGCAGTGTCATCGGCGAATAAGCATAATTGCGTATTTGGCATTTGACAGATGTCGTTAATGAAAATATTGAAGCAATGGGGGCCAAGTCTCGACCCTTGGCCCGCCTCAATTGTCATTGGTGTGGATAGTTCGTTTCCCACTTTTACCACGAAATTTCTATTTTTGAGGTACGATTGAATAAGGAGAATCATTTGTTTTGGTATTTTTAATTTATGCAATTTATAAATTAACCCGTCTATCCACACTCTGTCAAATGCCTTGGCAATGTCGATGAACACTGCGGCCGTGTCAGAATAGTTGTTGAATCCCTCTCTGATGTGCTCAGTCATTCTTATGAGCTGTTCGGTTGTAGACAACCCTTTCCTAAAGCCGAACTGGAAGGGGATTAATTTATCTTCTGTTTCCGCCTCAAGGCGGTTGAGGATGATTGATTCTGCTAGTTTGCTCAGGGATGGTAATAAACTCATAGGTCGGTAGCTGTCTGGGGATTGAGCGTTCTTCCCAGGTTTGTATATTGGTACTACCACAGCAGTTTTCCAGCTTTTGGGAAAGTAGCTTAGTTTTATTATGCAATTTATAAGGTTGGTTATCCTGAGTATTGTTCTGAGGGGGAAATGTTTAATCATTAGATTGGTGATTTGGTCTTTGCCTGGGCATTTTCTGTTTTTGAGTTTTCCAATGGCCTCAGCCACCTCTGCCGGGGAGCAGGGCTTGATTTTATTCATTGCCGGTTTTCTGTTTAGTATTTTAATTCTTCTCTCTACGATGAATTCCGTGGGGGGTGGGAGAGGTCATTATTTTGAAATTGTAAGGCTAGGCTGTCGGCGATTGCCTCTGCTTTCTCGATATCTTCATACGCTACTTGGCTGTCTGTGATAGTTGGGGGCATTTTAATTCTTTCGTTCATATAGGTTTTAACTAATTTCCAGAGGGTGTCGTCACCTGGTTCGATTCCAGTGATGAGGTTCGTCATTTTTTTCTCGTTATGGTCGCGGTAGAGTTTTCTCAGGTAGCTTTGGGCTCTGTTTAGTTTATTTTTATCGGTGGAGTGTCTAGTTTTTTGCCAGGTTTTTTTGCATTTGTTCCTTTCCCTAACCTGCTGATTGATTTCGTCTGTAGCTTCGCTTTTGATAAGCTCTCGCCAGGAGCCTGATTCTCTAAACGCTGTAATAATCTCGGCGGTTAGCCTTTCGACTTCTGCGTCGATTTCCTCAGTTCTGCTGGGGGGCATTTGCGTTTGTCGGAGTAAATGACTTTTGTATTTTCTCCAATTGGGGAAAAATTTCTTAGGGTTTTCCACGGGGGTTCCGGTGTCTATGAGGAATTTGACCGGAAGATGGTCGCTTGAGAGTTCATTTAATGAATATGCACTGACTGCGCGCAGGATGTTTCTGGCCAGGTCGAGGTCCAAGACTGAGGCCCCTTTGCAATGGAAATGGGTGAGCTTGTCTGGAGCTATAATTTTTGCGTTAGTTTTTCCTGCAAAGCTTACTAGCAGTTTACCATTTTTGCAATTAACCATACAATTCCAATTACGATGCTTGGCGTTTAGGTTCCCGGAAATGTAGATGGCTGAGTTATAGGCATAAATCGACTCAAAGTCCAGCGTGAAGTTAACTTTTGTTTGTTTAGGGGGGCCTATAAGCTGAAACGAAATTAATAGGGGGGTGTTTGGGAGATTAACTATCACCATGGTGGCTTCAATATAGCGGAGGGTGGGATTCGGAAGGTGCTGGTGCCTAATTGTATTTTTGATGAGGATGGCGGTGCCTCTGCATCTGCGATAAGTTCTGCTAGGGGTGGAATATAGAGTGTAATTAGGGACTGTGCTATTGTCCGCAGCAGCGAGCCAAGTTTCCTGGATTAGGAGAATGTCTGGTTTGGTTCTACTGATAAACTCCCGCAGGTCGTCAATCTTCCCTAAAAGTCCATTTGCGTTCCAAGTGACTGCACAAACCCCAGAAGGACAAAAACCCATCAAGGATTCACAGCGTTTGGCCTGATCGCCTCGGCTAAAATCATAAACTTCACCCACACATCATCGGTGGCTTGCATGTTCTTAATTGTTTCCGAGACGTTTTTAATGCCCTGGAATATTTTGTTAGCCTCCGTTGCAACAGCCATCACTTCAGTAAGTCCACTTTGCCCTAGGGGAAAAGGGTCATTCACCACAGTTGGGGAGAGTCGCGTGCCAGTTCGCTCCCGGGGGGGGGGGGTGGGAAAATTTGTTTATTTACGTTTTCGCCTGGGGGGGGCGTGCACTATGTGCAATGGGTTTGTTTACATCGTTGGGTTTCGCTGTCGAAGCAAACAATTTTCCTGGTTGGATTTTATTAATTCCTGATTTAATGTTCCTTTGGATGTTCTTCGGATACTTAGGGCATCCTCGGTAGTTGGCCGTATGCGGCCCGTTGCAGTTAGTGCATTTAACTTGCACATCTGATTTCCCTTTATTGGGGCATTCCTTAGAGGCATGATTGCCCGCGCAGACCACACATTTAGGGCTTAATCTGCATCCTTTGGAACCATGGTTCCAAAGCTGGCAGTTGAAGCACTGGTGGCTTTGTTTATTCTCGTAAGGTTCTACTTTTACAATAGTATATCCCAACGTTTTAAGGTTGTATATATCTTGGATGTTTTCGGTTGGGAGCAGATGAACTTGATAAATTTTAAGGGGTTGCCTAGTTCTATATTTTTGAGCTGATTTACTTTGTCATCTCGGAATTTTTGGTTGGTTAATTCAATTTTAATTTCATCTAGGTCCATGTCGAGGGGCAGCCCCTTAATTACCACTTTAATTGGTTTTTCTGCCCTTCCCGGAATTACAAAGTATTCCTTGCCCTTTTTGTCTAGGAATTCATTCAGGGATCTTATGTCTCTGGGGGTTTGGCAAAACAGTTTGATGAATTCTCCTGCTTCTTTGGCTTTGCAGGGTATATTCCCTCTACCTCATTAATTTGCTTTAACATGTCGCGGTAGTCAATTGACCACTTCATCATTATTGGTTGGATTTTTGGTGCACTCACGGGCGGTGCTTTATCATTGCTGCCTGAGGGGCCATCATCAGTAGGTAAGTTCGCGAGAATGTTAACACTATTTTGCAGGGGGAGTCTACTATCCGTAATTAATTTTTTTGATGAAATTAATTCATATGAGGGGGCTCTATTTCTCTTGCGCTCGGAAATTGTCATTATCTTTACCGCGTACAGGCTTATTACCATTAGGGTTGGCACTGTCATCGGTGGGAACCACTTGCATAACATGGCTGTCGGCATCTGATGCAGTAATCTCTCCATTAGGCACGTTATACACTACACAGTTATTTACAATGCGAGAATGTATATCATTTGCAGTTACAGTATATACAAAACAGTTACTATTATTTACAGGTTTAAGTACATTATTTTCATTACGAGTCACATTAATATTATCAGTACTATCACCATTACCATTAAGAGTATTACTAAGATTATCACTAATTACTCCCTTGGAGTTTAAGCATTCCGTATTATTTACATTAGTATTTACTATGTCAATATCCATAGTGGGGTGTTCTCCATCATACACATTAGTACACTGTTTTAAGTTAACATTATTCATTTCATTATTGTTTATATTACTCATTTCACAGTTTTCATTAATTTTAACATTACCGCTAGGAGGGAAGTCTCCTGCATTACTTTCGTTATCAGAAGTTTCGTCACTGGTGTCATAACCATTTTGGCGCAGAGTGTCACTAACTTTATCGCTTAAATATTTAAATTCATCATTATGAAATTTTCTAGGAGGTTTAAAGTCCAAGCAAATACCATGCTACTCACCTTTTAATCTTTTCAGCTATCCTGCAGCCTCATCCCTTAGGCCTTGCACGTAGTCTGGTGGCACCTGTCCTCTGAATTTCCGTTTCAATATGTTTAAAAGACCCATGCAGTCATGCATTTCTCTGTCCAGTTCTGCGACCCGCCGGGATAGGGGATCGTAGCTTTCCATCTCGATTTCATCACTTGGAGGCCCATCGGCCATCTCCACAGGTGGTGCCGCACCCCTAAGGGGTGGGAAGTCTGAGTCATCAATCGTGGGGAATTTGTCGATCATGGCGCACAATAGAGTTCTATTTCTCCTGCCTTGGTCATAGAGTGTAGGGAGGATCTGATGGAGGAAGATTAATAATCCTTGCACGTGTGGACGCGTGGGGTCACGTGTCCGAGCTAGGCCTCGTTCGGAACACGGGATTGTAGCATCACAAACAGCTCACTGCTCAATAAAAGAGAAAATAGCGATTTAGCCCTTCTCAAGATAGCACACAAAGGAGAAATGAAAGAATTTGTCCTCCCCCACCTCCAGAGCTTCAAGGTTAAGAAAGAAATACTGAAGTTTTCTCTTCTCACACTGGAGAAAAAAAGAGGGAGAAATAAAAGAATTTTTTCTCCCCCACCTTCACGTCTACGCAGCTTCCAGGAGAATGACTGGAATTTTCGCATCTTGCCTCAAGCGTTCTAATTTAAAATTGATTGAGCTAATTTTTTTTTTCTCGTCATGAGTTGAAAAAAATCGTCCAGTTTTCGGAGGTTTCCGGATTTTCGAGGTCGGACTGTATTGTGCTGAATACAGAGTGCAGAAGCATTTGATTAATAATTTTTTTTGACATTTTTCTTGTATCCATGGCATTCTGAAATAAAGGCGTTATTTCTAAAAAGAAAATGAAAGTGTATACATTGTGACATCTCCTCTTCAAACTAACATCCACTGTTATCTATGATTTTCTCGGTATTGCATGGAAATACAAACATCTAATTTCAAAATTTTCTAATATCAAGTGTGCCTATTACACGTAATTGAAATCGAATCTATATGCTGTTTAGATACAAGTAATATATCATGATTAGAGTAAAATATATTTGAAGTGGCAGAAACTATTTTGATTATTTTCAGTGATGTGATGAATCATTTTCCTGACATTCTTCAAGAAGCTGTTAATTCTACTGGAAATGCTGATTTTGTTTTAGTGATTGATGGTCTAGATCATTTATCAGCTGATGACCAACTACTTGATTGGCTTCCATTAAATTTACCTCAGGTAATGAAAACAATTTTTACGCATGAAAATTTCATATTCATTTTATAAGTTTGAAATACATTTATTTCTAATTTACAATGCTTCTCAGCTAATTTAATTTCGCTTCAGAGTCGGGAGTGACGTTAGAGTCTGCCCATCAGGGGGGTACGACCTGCTGTATGGGGCAGGGGTGTAATGAAATTTCTCTCAAATTTTCGCCAGACCTTAATTTATCTATTAGTTGAATACCCCGTTGTATGAACGGGGTATAAAAATTTTCCCCGGCTGGGGGGGGGCAGCATCCCCTCAGGGGGCCCTGGCCCCTCTGTCCCCCCACTAGCGCCATCCCTGTTCAGAGTATTGTTTTTATAATTCAGAAGTTTATCCTGTAAATCTAGATTTAATGAAAAATACTGCATTGAAAATTTAATGAAATGCACATAAATTAATATTTTGTTTGATAGTTTTGTGAAATATAAGTTCAGGGCAGGGGTGTAGTGGAGACTGTATGCACCGGAACTACGGCGCTACTTTTTTTATGAGAAATAAATAACAAAAAATTGTGAAAACATCTTTAACAGCGCGATTTTTGTCACCTATGTTAGAGCTTTCTGGCACTGTTCATTTTGCGACTGAACCACTGGTTTGGGTCTTCTTTGGGACGTAATAGGAGTATAGAGACCAGGCTGAAATCTAGCGTCTGTATTAAGCAGGTAGTTTTATGAAAAATATATATGAAATAATTCGCTTTATAATTGATGCATTACAATATATATTGCTGTATATTTGGACAAATTCCTCAAAGATTGTTATTCTTGTGTGTACTGATTAGGTGATTTGAATTTTTTTTAAAAATGATCTTTTTCTTCTTAAATCGTTTGATAGATTACGATTTTTAAATTTATAGTGTTCAGAACTTGCAGCGTTTAATTTTTTTTATACCTGATGTTTTGAATATGTATATTAAATTGAATTTCATAAATAGTTTGTACATTTTAGAATTTCAAACCACTCTACAGATCTTCTTCCAATTTTACTCACAATTACTATGAAGCATAAGGGAGGTTTTAGGTTAGATTCAGAGCAATTAATTAGGAAGTTTTTGTGACAATTAATTAAATTGTTTTTTTATTAATAAAAGATATGAAAATATACTGAGAAATTCGATATATCAGCTATGTATATTTCTTTCTTCTTTTTAATCAAATATTTCAAAAATCTGCCTCTGTGAAGCATTTTTATTCCTTTTAGTTTATTTTTGTAAATGATACGAACAATTTTTTTATTATAGGGTCTAAGACTGATATGTTCTGCTTCAGATACATCTTACGCTTTTAAAGTTTTAAATGAAAGACATATACATGGAGCTATTGTTCATGTGAACTTACCAGGAATTAATCAGTTCGATCGAGAAAATATTACAAGGCAGTATTTACGGCTGTATGGGAAAACACTTGATGAAAGTTCCTTCAATAATCAAATGTTGTTGTTGGTGACTAAAAAGGATAGCGGTATACCCCTATACTTAAGAATAGCATGTGATTATCTCAGAAGTTATGCCTCATTTGAAAATGTAAGTTAATATATCTTTGATTCATAATATTTAAACACTTTTTCGATTAAGGAAAAGTTTAAATTCTAAGAAATATTTTCTTCATTAAACCATTCTATTACTTTTATAATACATACATTTCTTCTATTTTTTAGTTCATGTCCACTCTTCAGAGTTTACCATCATCTATGCCTTTACTTTTTCAAGAGATTATATTACAAATGGAAAATGAATATGGATCTGTTCTTGTGCAAACTATGTTCACTTTATTATCAATCACAAAAGAAGGTATATTTGATATAATAATTGCTATTTTATTTTCATTAATTCTCTGATGGTGTACAAATATTTAGAAAAATTTTAAGCTTTGGCTAAAAACATAAAGAAGTTTAAAAATTAATAGGGCAATTTTTATTGATCAAATATAAGTTCATTACATTTGAAGAAAATAAATGAGTATTAATACTCATGGTATTTATTTTTCACTCTTTCTGGTCTAATTCTTCAATTTCTGGCTTTTACAAATAAAATAAATGTAAAAAGATTACCTTCGCAGCTCCCCTTGTAAGCTGACACTTAGGGCTGCTATATCCCCCTTGCCACCTGTCACTGATTGCTTTTCAGATAACTTACAAAACCAATAAAGATTTTGTTACTAAAAACAAGTTATCTGCTCTTTTTGCTAGTTAATGTCACTGATATTCATTTAATTTCATGATTCTGTGAATGATGTGAATTACAAAGCTCCCTTCAATGAACCTTGTAAATGGTGCATTATTTCAGAAATTGTTTAATTTCACAAAAGTGTTTAAAAAAGTATGGGGATTAAATATGAGATCAGTTTCTAGAAATGTTTCTGTGTGAAAAATAATACTCAAGATTTACCTTTTTGTAGTCTTCTTTTTTCGCATGACAGTTCCATTTCAACCTACAGTATAATTATTTTATTTGTTCATGTAAAAATTTTAATCATTTACATTTGCCATAACAACCAATAAACATATTGAATTGAAAATAAATTCAATATGTCTTTTTGTTTTTATAATGTATTTGATCAGCCATGTAAAAAGGAGTAACACATTTAGTAATCTCTTTTCAGAACATTGTATATCATAATTGTGGGACATTAATGCCCTTCTTATTTGATCATACTAATTATGACAATATACGAATTAACTATTGTTTCCACGTACACTTTACTTACACTAAAGAAAGACAAATTTCTATCCTATTAGCACAAGATATTCTATGATGTCTCGATGATGTTGCTGCAATATTCTGAATACCGCATAGCTATTGAAAACATATCGTATGAATATTGTAGGGCATCTTGTGATTCTTCTGCTAATAGGAAAAGCACAAAAATGATGAAAACAAATTGAATTGGATGTATAATTATTTTAGGGATATGATTGGTTTTGTTAAATATACTGGTATTTTTTTTACTTGTCTAATTCTTAATAAAAATATGTATTATAATTTAATGCTGTTCACTTAACATGAAGCTATATTTTATTAATAACTAATTTAAATATTCTTTTAAAATACAAGTACATTCATGTCTTTTAAAGCATTGTGATTATAAAAAGCATTTTTTCAATTGATAACAATATTTACGTTTGAAGGAGTTATATTAGCAAATAATCTGTGTTTTAAGTGTTTATTTTATTGTGAAATAATGCAAAATCAGAGCTTGAAAATGTTAATTGTATTATAAAAATAGTTTTAACTTAACAAGATATTCAGGTACCTTTTTTTCTGGTTTTAAAAATAGTCAGATTGCTCATGTTTTTTGTGGAACTCAATTAATGTATGCGATATTGAATGCTGTTGCCCATCTCAATAAATAAATAATAATTGTTGTTATATAGTAGTTGTAACAATTAGATATTGATTTCCTATTTATGTCATTTTAACATCTCTTCTTTTGGCCATTCCTTTCTTATATTTTTTCCCCTCTTTAGGCTTGGATGATGCAGATTTACATACTCTGCTGTCTTTAGTTTCTCTCGAAAAAGAGAAAAGGTCATTCCTCACTTTTGATGAAGCCATTCATCAACTTAAAAAATTGGGTCCTGACAACATGCTATCTCAAGTTACATATTGTTCCCTAATGCACGCTGTTAGTTCATTCGCATTTGGTCATCGCAGGTATGTTTTATAATTTATCATATATTTATTTTAATCCTATGAAATTCTATTCTATTTCTATTTCCTTGTGCCCAATATGAAGCGCAGCATTTTCTTCTGATTGATTCTGGTGTCGTTCTTCTTTGAAGGGGAAAATGTTTTCCTCAAAGATCACTTCTCGACTGGTAAAGAAGCTTTACTTTTTCATGTCCCATAGCTTGTAACCCTAGACACCCTCAGGATATCCAGCCTTGGGATCCAATTTCCTCTGTATTGAATGCGAGTGTACATGGCTCCAGGTTCTGCATCCAAAGACTCTCATGTGATTTATGTGTACTTCTTTGCCTGACCATATTCGTTCTGGAATGTCCCCATCGATTGCAGTAAATGGGCATTTGTTACGAAGATAAGCAGCTGTGGATACTGCTTCTGCCCAAAATTTTGGACCAAGTCCAGACTCTTTAAGGCTGCCGTGTACCTAAACGAAAAACCAGAGTCGATGAAAGCGTCCTCTAACGGTGGGGGTGAAAAGGCGGTCTTAAAATCTTAATTGACAAGCCGTATCACAGCCTAGAAGCGAACTCGCGGAGTACGGATTATTTTTTTGCGGTCGCGAAACAGAGGAAGGGGTCACAAGGTCATGCCTTGGCCTCCGAAGACTCCCTTTACGCCTTTGTAAGGGTAATTGATACCCGACCCACTAGTCAACCTACACTCCAAATATTGGTGGAAAACGGAGAACGAATTTCGAGGCGGGTGTTTGCAAATCGTTTGACGAAAAGATTCCGAAATCTGTGAAAACCGTCATTTAAATTTAAATTTCTTGTTAAATATATTGCCGGATAATTATTATTTTCTCAAAAGCAGGCAAGCGGTTGTGGTTGTCCCAATTCAGAAACCAAAGCTAAGATTTTTATTACATTAGAGAAAATTGTATGAAGTTTTTATGAATTTAATATTGTAATATCTGAACATTTCTAATTCGTCCCGAAAAATTTTGAGAACAGTTTAATGGCTTCTTAGTATTACGGAAGCCTACATTATTCTGCATACAAGAAGCAGAGAATGAAAATGTATATTCTGATTAATCCTAACGCCGCGCTCGAGGTTAATTTCAAACAATATATCATTTACTTCGATAAAATCTGCGTATCTGAAAAAAGATACTAATTTAATACTATTTCATCTAATAGACGTACTCACGTTTCTCGTAGGATTACCAAGAGAGATTGTGAAGAGTTGAGGACATGACATTTAATTCTCTCATTTTATTACAAACAAAGTATTTACAAGAAAAACTACAAATATACTCTCTGGTTTTACTCATTTTTTTGGGGTGGGTGTGTCTACAATTGAGTTAGGATTTTTTTATGAAAATAAAAACTATAACAATAATAAATAAATAAAGATATCCATTATGAATTCTTTGAATAGCTGAAATATTCACAGATAAATATGTTTGATTGCGCCCAGCACTAAATACAATAAAAGAAAGAAACCACTTTATAAACTTGTAATACTGAAATTAGCAGCAAGACAATATTTGTGTCATTCTCATGAGAAAGGTACAAATAGCTAACAAAATTTTATTTTACAAAAGTATGTAAAAAACTTTTAAAATTCCATGGACGTTTCCATTTAAGCTTAATAAATAACCTTATATTAGTGGTCAATTTTTTTTTTAAATTTTTAATTTTTATTTAAAAATACTTTAAGCAGTCGGAGAAAAAAGACATTTTATAGCAACCTGTATTTTTATTTCTTCTATCGAATGCACTTGATTGCATCCGAAACAACGCAATAGCAAACGAGAAAAGGTGCAAGTATAAATCTCCATAGGATAATATTACGTTCTGAAATTGTAGGTGGCGTGTGCACGGCAGCCTTAAGTCGACATCTTGTTGTGTTCATTAGAGTCTGATTCATTCTTTTAGGTACTCCATTTTGCTGTGGGGATTCAGGAACTGTTAACTGCCTCTGAATTCCAAGTTTGGCAAGATATTTGTTGAACTCACTGCTTCTATATTCACCACCATTGTCACTTTTCAGGATGTGTACTCATCTTCATGGATGTGTACACTCTTCTCTGTACTCATCAAATTTTTTACAGAACTTCGTCTTTTGTTTTCAATTTTGTATACAATAGCATAGTGTGAAAAGTCATCTGTGAAGGCAGCGAAATAGTATGATCCACCCAGTGATGTTGGAGTGATCTTTCCCACCACATCAGAATTGACTATCTCAGGGCTCTCCTTAGCTCATGTGCTTGCAACTTTAGGGAAACTTTGGTCTCTCATCTTTCCTTGTATCCAAGTGGAACACAGTTCATTCAGAGTTGGGCTAGACTCAGACTTGCTGACAGTACAGTCCATTTTCTTAACTACATTGTAATGAGGGTGACCCATTCGACGATGCCACGATTTCTCATTTTCAGTTCTTGTGATATATACAGACGATTTATTTTCTTCAATGATGTACAACCTTCCTTTTCTCTTAGATGTCGGAACTGTTTCTTCAGTCACTTTCGCTTCTCCATTTAGGAACTCCACTTTGAAGCCTTTTTCTTCTATACTTCCTATTGAAATTAGGTTTCCTCCCAGCTTTGGCACATAGAGAACATTGGAAAGTATTATGTTCCTTGGACCTTCATCGTCTTCATGCAGGGAGAGTAGAATGTCGCCTACTCCAGCGACTTCAACATTTTCAGAGTTTGCAACTTCTGCCATGGAGGTGTAACTCCTCGGGTTTTGGTATTTCTGTTTTCAGATGTCATATGCTCCGTTGCCCCACTGTCCAGAATGCAAAGTTCTCTTCTGTTTCCTTCCACTATATTTGCAGATAAAGCCCAATTTTGCATATCATATAACAATCCTTGCACTGTTAGGGTTTCTCTTCCTTGCTTCTTTACAATTTCTGGATATATGGCCCCATTCACCGCAGCTGAAGCATTTTCTCGACCTTCTGTTGGCTTCTTCGTCTTGCTTCCTTGCCCACTTCTCCGCGGGCTTTCCTGCAGCACTTCTTCTCTGTGTTTGATTCTTCTTGGTGTGGAGTGCCCTTTCTTCATGGGTTACATCTTCACTTTCAGTTCTTGACATCCTCTTTTCTTCCACCAGTAATCTCGATTTCACCATTGCCGTTGATATGTTTGTTTCATCCTTCTCAAGGTTGACAAAGACTTCAGTAGCCTAATCAACATAATAAATGCAACTAATTTGCCAGTGAAGGCATAGCCACCGCTAGATATTTTCCTATGAATGTCCATCAATCTTCCCAAATAAGATGTCATTGGTTCGTTGGTTTCATGGTGACATTGAAATCCTTCATCAGCCGTAAGATATGCAGGAGTCCAAACTTCGTGTGCATTTCTTTCAGCGCCTCCCATGCATCCTTGACTTGAACGGTGTCTCGGATGTCGTCAAGGAACGTATCTTCCGCGATGAAAAACATTAGTGTCAATGCTTCATCATTTTTCCTTCGCTCGGCATCTTTCATCTCCGGCCCGTATCCTGCATCTACGGCTTCCCAGCATCGCTTCTGCACTTGCGAAGTACGTGCTCTTATCGCTCACGAGTGATAGTTTTCTCCCTTCAACTTCGGCAGCTTGTATTCGTCAGCCATCTTATCTTCTTCAAGGCGGGTACCGTTCTTCGAACTTCCGGTATCGGCGGCGGCAACAAGTTTGAATCGGCGTTGTAGTCAGCTACTTCTAATCTCCATCGGCGATTTATTCAATCATGGAACTTCGTGCTGATAAAACGTGTTGGTTTGTGGAAAGAGATTCTATCACTTGATATGCATCTTGATTAATATATTTAGAGGGAAGTTACATTTAGTTACACATAGCACAAACTGCCCGATGGGTACAGCAAGAAAGACAACAACAATATATTTGCTGCCAGATTCCACAATACAATATAGAAAAAGAAAAACATGTTGCCAGATACAATATGAATAATATAAATAATAAAATGATAGTCATTTTGCAACAAAAATTCCCTTATTTTTTGTAATTTAACATATATCCTTGAGCTGGCAGTCCTGCATGTTTTTTCCTTTGTTTCTTTCTGGTTTCTGCTGTTTAATGAATGCAAAGATGGTTGCCATTTTTATGGAAGAAATATCAGAAACTTCAAAATACTATTTCAAACGAGCAGTAATAATTCTAGACAAATTTAATATTATCAGTGAAGCCCTTGTATACAGTTATTTGATCTCATCATTTCACAGTGGAGTCTTTGCAACTGAAAATCCAGTAGTGCTTCAAAAGATATTTCATAAGCGCAAAAATACATCCTCCCTTGAAAAAAGTTAACTTTTATTAACAAAGTTTTACATTCAGAATAATTTGTTAAATGTTTTATTTTAATAGTATTTAGTATTAAATAAGCTACATTTTATGTCTGTTCAATCAATTTTTATTAAAATAATTATATATATATATATAATCAAGTGTGTCTACGAGACTATTTCTCAAGCTCTTATAAATCGTTAACCTCATTGACCAGGTAAAAAAAGTACTCCAAAGTAGGATTTTTTGTCCCTATTATTGAAAACAATTTGTCTGAATAATTGAGAAGTAACGAGGGAAATGACGAAAAGCATTTTAGTTGCGCATACTATGCTCGAAGTGTGTGTTTCCTTCACATGAACCTCAAAATGAAATGATAAAAAAATTATAACAATGAAAAATTATTTAGGGAGAGGGAGAAAGAAAGATACTCGAAAAATTGTTTTTCTTCTGATTAATGATGGACTAGTCCTGGTATAGTTCTTGTAAGGCCGTAATTTATGCGACGCTTTGCGATGCCCACTAAATGATTTTGAATGCAGGTTCTATCTATTCCGTGTCAGTTATCCAACAATTAGTGCTTTTAATTGATACTCATTGTGATGCTTCGTGGAGCATAATAAGTTTTCACATCTTAATTCGGTTAAAGGATGCAATTAGCGTTTGGTTTAATATGTATATGTGTAAGATCAGTAACGAAACATCGACAAAAGAAGAGAATAAAATACGGTTTTCAACAATACAGGCTGCAGATCGTTACCGCTGCCATTGTGTATGGAGTAGTTGCCATTGTAAATTTTGTTCTGTGTAGAAATGATTAAAATTATCCAGGAAGCAAAAGACTAAAATATAGTTTTTACTGTATTATTTTTAGTATAATTAGTTTTCTTCTGGACATGAAAGCAAATTTAGGAAATAATTTCTAGATTAACAGTTGACACTGGCTGAAAATACATCATGCCATTCTCACTGCAGCATTTAATTTCTGACTGAAAGCAAATAATGAAGGAATTGTTAAAAAATAGCTCTTATTCGATCGAAGTCATTCGGTAATAGCAAGAATTTCCTCACACTAATGTGAGAAAATTGTATAATGAGCCTAGGCCGGAATTTTTTTTTTATTTAGAAATGTTAAAATATTTTAAAATAAAGTATGACGCTGAAATCAAGAGTATCAAAATTTGTTTAATAACTTCTTTTTAGGGGTGTTCCAAATATAACAAAAAGAGGCCAAAGGAGTATCTTAGGCCAAATATAAAAAAGTGTATGTTTTAACAATTTGGATAATTTTCTTTTCGCAAACCATGCTTTAAGGTTTTTATAAATAAGTATTACAAAACAATCTTCATACAGTGCATGCAAGTTTTTTTTCTCCTTTATGCACGGTGCCGTAGCGAAGGTAACTAGTGCCCAGGGCATTATATATTCTTTCGACCCCTAGTCGTCAAGTTTAACAAGTGTTAATGACTCCAGGGGTATGGTATTTTTTTTTTTTTTTTTGCCCCCTCGTGATATTTCACTTTAAAATGTAGCATTAATGTTTTGACCCCTTGGCGCCTGGGACATCTATACCCTCCTTGCTCCTTGGTCGCTACGCCAGTGTTTATGCATATCTTGTGCCATTATGGTGTAGAACTTTTCTTTTTACTTGCTGTTATTGCAGATTTTCTTTTTATCTGACATTATTGCAGATATTCTTTTTACCTGACATTATTGCAGATTTTCTTTCTATTTGTCATTCTTTATCTATCTGATGTATTAAAATAAAATCAAACTATAATTATTTGATTTTGTATGCTTCAGATTCAAGAAATTCTCTTTGATTGGCTCAGAATTTGAAAAAGCTGTTAAAAAGTATTATTTGAATAAGAATTATTCAAATTTCTCTAAGTACATGCACCGCATCTTAGCAGGTAAGATTTTTTTTTCATATTAATATATAATTTTGTTTCGGGCAATTTAAAGCCTTAATATTGCATTTGATATCTGCTACTGAATTAAGTTAGGCCCTATTTCAAATGAAGGACCGAATTTTATGTTTTTATTATGACCATTTATAAGTAATGTAATATGATTCATTCTTGCACATCTGTTTCAAATATATATATCTGAAACACTAAAGAATAAAAAATGTAGTACATGTTCACAAATGTAAGGATTGTCGACATTTTTGAAGAGAATTGTATTCGTTTCAAAAAACATAAGTCTTTTATTGTAGTCTTCACATGATTTTCAAATGAATAAAGGTATTAGATTTATATTTTAAATGACTGCAGTCCATGACCATTTGGAAATGTAGAGCACAAAGTTGTACAGTGTACATTAAAACAGAAAGAATGTGTCAGGTTAGCTGCATGACTTTTTATAATTTTGAAAAGGGGAATGCCATTAAAATGGAATGTAGTAAATAAGAAATTGATGATTCGGTAATTACGAAGAGGCTTGCGAAGATCATTTGAAACAGGCGACCTAGCTGGGGAAGTGAAAATTACAGTTGTTTTACTTTGAAAGGTGCAGTTAAAAAGGATCTATTGCATATGTGAACATATTTAAATCTACTGTTGAGGAATAAAATAATGTAATAATAAAAAATATAATAAATAATATAATTATAAACTATGGATGTTAATAATCACTTAAAAATAAGGATTTCGTTGACCTTATAGAATGTTTCAAGTTGGTTGGGAAGGTAAGACCCAAGAGCTTTATGTTTATACTGGAACATAGATTTAAATTAGTGTATAAAAATTTTCAGAATAGATTTTTTAATCAATAATGGCGTTAAATATAAAGAACGTGTTTTCTTAATCATTATAATGCATTTCTTTGAATGGAATGTACGTTTCTAGTCTTTTTTTTGTTTTATATTACAATTATGTGTTCACATTTTTATATATTTACTGTTTTTACCTTTTGAAGCATACTATTTCGTCACCTGTGACTCTGAAGACAATGGTACGTGGAAAGGGCGATCTGGATCAGCCTTTAGAGGACTTATCTTTCATTTGTTTTATGGAAACTGTTTCCAAGAGCTGGCTGATTATCTGTGTTGTCTCCAATTCCTGGAAACTGCATTCAGTGTGGAAGCGTCAGATTTACTTTTAGAGTATTATTCATTGCTGTTTGAAGAACGTCGAACAGGAAGCAGTGAAGCTTTAAGAAAAATTGATTTTCCTTTATTGTCATCATTTTACGACTTTGTGGCTCGGAATTTACATATTTTTCAAATGTAAGTTTTTGTTATTTTTCTTCTTGACCGGTATTTAAAAGAAATTCTTCCTATGATATATTAATAGTAGAATTTAGTCTCTTAGTGTTATTTCTTTTGAAAGATTATGTACAAAGTATTTTCATTTAAATTTTGTAAATAATGTTAATGATATACGTCACATATTTAAAAGTGGTGAACATTTTACGATCCATTTGTTTCTTCTATAAGTGCACTTGGCATATATAGAGAAAATTATTTAGAATTTTTTTATTTCATATTACTCTAAATCATTCTTTAAGTTTGTGAATGTTTTGAAATTTTTTAAAGGTTTGAATTCATGAAAATTGAAATAAAATTATTCGAATAAAATGCTGTGAATCTTGTAAATGAAAATGCTGCCCTTATTAACTGTCAAGTTCATGCATCAAAATTGATAAGCTATTGAAATATTAAAATATGCTTTTAATAAGATATGTTGGAAAAATTCATATTTCTCGCTGTGATTCTATCGGAATTTAAATACGATAATAAGCTTTGCTTGTATACCATCACTTTCACTCTTAAGTATAAGCATTTTATTTTGTAAATAGTAATTAGAATTTAAATCTCCCTGTTATTCGATTAAATCTTTACTGCTTTGAAATTTTGATAATTAATAATTTTTATATGCCCGTTATTGATGATTTTAATACCTTTTTCACAGTTAGTGTTTTACAGCTAACAGACAAATTTGTCATGAAATAGTTCTTGGAAGACAGGTTATTGAACAAGATGTTATTTGTGCTTAAGTTATCGATTTTTATCGTGATCTTGCATGAGGTTTAATTCTTAATTTGGTTGCATTCATGTCAGCTCAAGACATGGATAGTTTAAAGTGAATACTTCAGTGATTGAGAGAGCATACTGGATGATCGAAATTAAGCTAAAACACAGCTATGGTAAAAAAAGACACTGATAGAGTTTAATAAAATAAAGACTGGATCTCACACATTTTTCTTCCACCTTGAAATCCAGTTTTTCTTTTAAACAGTTTTGAATACATTCTTCCAAACTTTTTAAACTCAACAAATGTTTCTTCATTATTATCAGGTTATGTTGTTAGAATTAATGCTCTGGGAATTCATTTTTCATTAGATACCCTGATTTGGTTATGCAACAAGCATTAAATGAGCCATCAGATTCATTAGTAAAATTAAATCTTCAGAAGAAGGATCTTTATAAGTCGCCTGTTGTAGAGTGCCTCTCTGTTTATGACAATGATCCCAGGATTGCAACTTTGAGAGGATTTTTTAAGGTATGAATATTTTATTCAATTTATTATGGAGAATTTCTTAATTTTTATTTTAATGCTAAGTGTTCTGAAATGAGACCAGTTGTGAGACATTGAAAAATGTGAGGATTAGAAAAAAATAATTATTTTCTTTGTTCACATCACCCAATATGACTTCATGACTTGCCTTAGCTGATTTGGTTTTATTTCACGTTGTTCTGAAGCTGCTCATTGAAAATAGAAGACTTGTATATGTGTAAGCTTTCACTCATTCAGAAAGCTAGACTTCATAATTTTTTTACTAAAGAGAATAGTGCTTACAAGCTTCATTAATATTTTTGTGTAACCCAGTATGCATAGAAAACATCAGTCATAAGCAGGGCTGGCCCGAGGGGGTTTCGAACAGTGTGTGCTCACTAGGCCCTGCACCGCTGACTGATTTTGTAAAATGAAAATTGATTGTATTGATTTATTTAACGAAATCAAAATTTTTCGTCGAGTTTTGCCTTCCAGGACACAATATTACAATATTTATCTAAAAATAATTTATTTGCATTTTATCCTAATTTGGTTACTGTTCAGAAAAATATATTAACCTTTACCAATTACCGTCGCATCTACAGAAATCTCTTTCTTGAGATTGAAAATGATAAAAAATTATTTGAAATCTAGCATTAATCAAGAACAATCCTTAGCAAAACTATTCGAATTAACAAAAAAAAAAATTATGGTATTATCAACGAATTGGCTATAAAACATATAAGAAAATGAAACCGAAATGAAAGCATTGTAAATTTATTCTGGCAAGCTGCATTTCAAATTGTTTTTATGAAGTAACAATTTTAGTAAATTTAATTATTAACGATTTTTGTTTGATTGCAATATTAACTTTATTAAAAATAAAGTAATTGTTTATCATTTTCATATTATTCATATTATTATTTTGCTAGACGAAATTTGTTTCAAGGCCCTGCAAGTCAACTTTGCACTAGGCCCCGCTTTTGTTTGGGCCAGCTCTGGTCATAAGACATGGAAAGAACACAAGTGAAAATCAATCAACACTCACAGATTAATTAATGCTCACCTTTTATTTCTATTCACTCTAAAATTTCTCAGATGAGATTACTGGGATTCTGATGCTTTATCATGTGTAGAAGACTCTGAATTAATTCTGAATTGATTTGCTATTTTTTAAAGTTTAATTTTCCCCTGTGTCTCAAGATTTTTGAGTATAATTTTGCCGTCAAGATATTGCTAAATGATGCTTAGTTTCATGCCAAAGAAATTAAAATCACTTTCTGTTTTTTCACTTAAGAGTAGTCACTGGATATCTAAGTCTGCAAATGTTACTTTTCTCTATGATAGCAGTTTCCTACCTTCTTTTACTGCTTTATACCTTGGTTACTCTTTTTATCTCTGAGTTCCCCTTAACTTTTATATCCTACACTTCTTCTAACCTTTCGAGTAAAGAAGTCTCTATTAATAATGTTAATTGCTTACGTTAGGTTAATAGTTAAACGATTAGAATTGATAATATTTATTGGATATATTTTTTACCTCGCATTTCATTCTTGTTTTTTATAACAGTATTAGTTCCATTTCCTAACAAATGAAAACAGCACAGAAATAATTTCGCATAACTTATGATGAACATTAACAATTACTCATCATGATAATCAACTATTCAAATAGAAGACAATTTGAGCTTGTTTTATGGATTTGAGTTTTATAAAATTAGGTTCAAATGAAGACAGATATAATCTCATGCCTGGAGCTGTTAAGCTTACTTCGATATTTATTATTAATGTACACATAAGAGGAGTATGTTCTTTCCAAATGTTCTGTATTAAGGAAAATTATAAAATATTTTATTGCTTCAATATCAAGTTCATGGTACTTTTCTTTCGCTGCTAGCCAGCAAGCATCTGGACTTGCATAACTTGCATTATTCACACGAACATGAGGAAACAAAATTCTGTTATTTTTATTCCTTATATCCCGTGTTTTCTGTCATTACCAACATTACTTTTGCATTCCCCTAGAGGTACGTGTACCACAGGTTGGAAACTTCTGTTCAATGGCATTACAAGTATAATTTAAAGTTCATTATGCTTTCAGAGAGTTAAAAAAATTATAATAAAACTCGGATAAATTTAAAGACACATTAGCAGTTTATGATGATAATAAGACTGGAACGCAAATTAAAACTATAATTTGTGAATATGTTATATCAAGTGTTTTGTGGTACTTAAAATATAGATATTCTTAATATCAAAATGTTTTAAAGTTTGGTAGACAGTAAAATTTATTAACTATGTCATTCTCAGAATTAATTACCTACTGACTGCATTGAACAGTTGATGGTGGAGCAAAAAAACAAACTGAAATGTATAATTTTTGGTAATATGTGAGAAAAGTTACATATAGACCTTTTCCTCAATAGCCATTGAATTTATCAGATTTAAAATAAAAATATTTAATTTTTTGTTGCAAAAGCAGTGCTTTATAAGTAACTTTCTTCCTTGAGTTCCCTGTTACCGAACGTAGTTATTTTATTTACTTGTCGAATTCTCAATTTCGCTGCTATGATAATCATCATTTATTTAGAAATTACTTAAGAATGGAAATTTATTTTGAGAAGTATAAAAATTCCATATTAAATGTTTATATCATCCTTAGTCTGACATTGTATATTGAAAATTTTAGATTTATATTTTACTGTTAGAAAAAAAAAAAGCTTCATTTTAAGAATTTTTACGAGTTTCATTTTATGCTTTATATAATAGCAATTTTTACGAATTTTATTTTATGTGTTATACTATAGTACTTTTGTGACTGTGTATCTACAGAATATATTTGCTTTAATTTCAGAACATTACTTCTGCTTCTTGTCAGAAAGTATCATCTCGTGCATTTTTAGGAAGTGAGGATGGTTATTTAAAAGTTCTAGATTTTCCATCCAAGAAAGTAAGAGTATTTTGATTTAATTTCATTTTTCTGAATAGTTCGATTATTTTAACAGAATTTCCCTCTCAAACTTCGACTGAAAACTTCCAACAAACTGTCCAATTTCATTTCTAAGATATAATATAGTAAATTTGTATATAATAAAATACGTTAAGTGGTAAATTTGAGCATTATTTATGAGAAGTATTTATTTATAAGATTTTAATTATTTTATTTTCAAGAAAGATTTATAAGATTTTAATTATTTTATTTATTAGTATCAGATAATATATAAAGTGCGTATACACTTGTAAGCCGAACTGTACACGAACCGCTCGCGAGGCGTTCAAAGATATTATTTCCACGAAGAACCAACCGCTAACAATGAGAAAGGAGCAAATCCACTTTGAACCATTAATCATCGCCTGTCAGTAGCCAATGGAGGGCGTATTGCAGTGCTTTTTGGAGTACATCTTGGTTGCAGATTTGACATTGCAGGTTCTTTGCAGGTACTACACTTTAGCATGTCCCAATGTAAACTGCAAATCCCTTTGTGTTCGCAGAAAAATTAACAGGGGTTGGATCGATGCGAGCAGTTCGCGAATCCCATGCCCCCCCTCCCACCGCATACACACACCTGCGAAGTAACTGCTTGCGAGCGGTTTGTAAGTGTATATGAACCTTAATATATAACAGGGTGATAACGCTAAATGCACTTCAATTTTTAACAGTTGGAGATAAGTTGGCAACTGCTTGTGAGCGGTTCACAAGTGTATATGAGCCTTAATGTATAACAGGGTGATAACGCTAAATGCACTTTAATTTTTGACAGTTGGAAATAAGTTGGCACTGTAAATTGCAAAAGTGTTTAAAATATTGTAGAAAACAATATTATGTTACTGAAATAATTTTGCTATTAATTTTCAAGAAATTGTACTTGGAAATTTTTGTACGTCCCTTATAGTTGAAATTGATGAATTAGAAACTTTTTCCTTTTCGCTATGACTAGATCATTACAAAAAGCTGCATAGTTGTATCTTTGAAATTGACTTAGTTATACTTAATTGAAAATTGACCGTTATGAATGGGGACCATGTATCAAATTAAAAATGTAAATCAAGGCATTACAAGAGGGGGAATGTTCTGTGAATTCTGTATAGACTGATAACACATTAACGAATATTATGAACTTTTCACATTGAGACGTGCCATTTTTAATTGGAAGAAAATAGCATGTTTATATTTGCTCTATGAAATCATTACAACATTGTTCTGCTAAATTCTTAAAGAATGAATTTACGGGTAATTATTTTTTTATTTTAAATGAAATGGGGTCAGTTCGTGTTCATGAGATAAATGTAAAATGATCTGTGACGTTTGAAATTTCAAATCTTCTGAGGATCATGCAAAAGTAATAAGAAAATTGTTCATCGATTGAAATTATCGCTTATTTTTGTCTTTATATATATTTTTTGGTAATATAATTCGTTTTTACACTAAAACGCTTGGAAGATCTGTTGTTCCATCATGAAGTATTCTGCAGGTAGTATTAAACCGTCAAGTCATAAATTGGAACATTCTGTGGACTGTTTTACGAAAGATGGAGCAATCAGTACAATGATCATTACTGGAATAACTCAAATCCCTTCTTTTACAAGTGAAACACTATCACTAGAGGAAAATTCTTGCGTCCGTATGGTGCGGAATTCGAAATGGGAAATTCCTTGCTCCAGTCTTTAATGAAGGCACTCATACAATTGAGAAATATGTGCGAAGTACTTTAAACGGTTCTGTGAAGAATTTTCTCAAGACAATGCCATTATCATTTGTAAAAAAATATATGTATTATTAAATGACGGCGATATACCAAACTTGTTTAACTCTTTAATTCCGAGGAAGCTTTTTCATCCCAGCCCCTTTAAAACCGAAGGTTTTAGAGAGGATGGTACAGCTGAGCTCACCAGTCTGCCACGACCTCTGCTTCCTTCAGTCGATCACTCAACATCAAGAGTGCAACATGAACTTGTAACATCAACAGGCATCACGGCCATCTATTGACCGTAATGGACTCTACCTTATCATGATTGGAGACAGCCCCCTGTGGGGGCAGGTACTCCAGGAATTACGTTGTAGGATGGTACATTGAAATGGACCCTTCCATTGTGCGAGGTCTTCACCCCACTGTCACACTCCTTGCTATTCAAGGTAATAAAGCTGTCAGCGTCCTACTTTGATTGATTTCCTCGCGATTTTTCAGCGAGGGTCGAACAGCAACTCGCGAGTATGCCTTTCTTACAGTTGTAATCGGCTTTCTTTCATAAAAAAAGTATTTCTTCGTTCCTTTGTCAAAAACTACAAACAAGATACTGAAAATTGTCATTAATAGAGTGCGAACATCTGTGCTTATTTCTAAGTTCTTTCAACTTGCTCTCCAAATTGATGATCTCAGCAGTTGTATAACAAACATATTGCATTATATTGGCGAAACAACCAAAGTGCGGAAATCTTGGCTCTACGCGGGCATGTTTCTCGTCGAAACTCCCTCAATAATTTGCAGTAAGCTTCAGAATTTCGTTCTGATTTTTTCGGTTTTGTTAATTTTGCAAATAAAAGAGCATACAGAAAACAATTTAAAGTTTTGACCGGGTAACTAATCCCATTTACGAGAAATTGATTTTTTTTAAATTGATTTTTTTTAATTGATTTTTTTTCCTTTGGGAAATTTTTTTTTATTCCTCTATAAAACCATGGAAAAGAGGACTATGACTATTGTTATCTTAAGTTGGCCTTATTGAATATCAAAAAGAGTGTTTTCATCAAATAAATTACCATAAAGTGGCAATTTGCTTATGTTACAAATTCTTAAACAGGTGGTTTCCTGTAGAAACCTGAGCCATCTTATCCAATGGACTGTAGCCCAGGGGCGCCATTAATCCAAAGGCGCCTAAAAATTTACTATATTGATTTATTTTAATTTTGAATGAAAAAAATTAATTATAATTTTAAATATATTAAAAGGAAAGCTATGGTTAGTGCTTATAACTAGAGCCATATATTTTCTAATGTTGCTTAAACATTTATATCATTTCAAAAAATATTCATACACAGTCAATCAGTGCACAAATTATAAACTATGCTTGTAATAGAAGCAACACGCATTACAGAAGCTCTCTTGCAAAATCTTGTTTTGAAAAAACAAAGATCAATAAAATTGAAAAGTGATAATCAGAGAACAGGCGACTTCTTTTTTTTTTTTTTGTTCCTCAATTACTCTATTAGGCAGACATTTTCGTTGGAATATAGGCTTTAAAATTCTTGGTTATGGTTCTGACAGGGCGCCAAATTAATTTTTCCTAGTGCCTTTTCCTCACCTTTTTTTAGAGAGCCTTGGTCGAAACCACAGCCCCTGTGAGGGTTAAAATCGGATAACTGGTTTTCTAGTGTCAAACTTTCTAAAAAACTTTTAACAGAGATATAAAATAATTTGTGTCCATGTAATTCCTTTAAATAAACGGAGATTACTCAAAGAACTTTTACTAAATAAGAAGCGAGAAGTTAAGTCTTGAAGATTTGGCTTTCAATCTGATGCTAAATGTATTTCATAATTATTTACAATGCATTTTTCAATTTCTATACAAAGTGACAGGCGATAACAAACAAAAAAGGAGAAATTGTTAGATTTTGTGATATGACAAACAAAGTTGATGTTCTAAATTCGTTATGCTGGAAAAATGATGTCTCAAGAAATACCTGTCATTGGATTATGTTTTATACTTTCACAATATTCAAAACACCTCTTTAATTAATCCCTTGTAATTTTTAAGCGCAAAAATATGGCTAAGGATGTAAAAAGAATTGATGTCATCGAAAATCTCTGTTGGATACTTATTATAATACAGATTTTATGCAGTGCCGCCCAACGCCCACCTTAAAAGGAAGAGAACTTTATTTTTAGAATCAACGGCACAGGACCAAAAACAACAAGAAAGATTATGAAAGAAGCAGGTACGAAACTAATCAAAAATATTGTCAAAAATGCTATAATTGGGCCTGTGGTGAGCATTTAAATGAAGTATATGTAAATTTCTATGATTTTTCATTACTTATTAGTAATCTTTATGAAAATATTTAAAATAGTCACCTAAACTTATTTTTTCGCTTTTTTGAATTTCTCAGGTGTTTATTATTTAATTTTTAACTGATATATTTTTTCTCGGAAAAAATATTGGTAGAAAAAAAAAGAAAATATAGTGATATAATATGTTATATAACACGCGTGTAACGGATGTTGAAAATAGGAGTACAATGGGAAAGATTTCTCCTTGAATGCAGCTATAAAATATTTCCTATTACGTGCTGAGAAAGCTTGTAAAGGGATAAAACCTATGTAAACACGAATTAACCTTTTCCTTTGAATTCCCCTCCCTCTGCTTCAGGCAAACTGAAAGGGGCTGTGGAAAAGACCCTGACAAGGATAATTGGACCTCCAACCACGCTTATCAATGAAGCCATCTTTCTACCCTACCATCCCTCAAACGAAGGCAAGCGCCTCAAACCGGCTGAGAGGGTTTTAAAGAAAGCTTCAATAAGCAATGGGTTGTTTTGAAAGGAACCGCAGAATGGCCCCCATATACCCTGATTTGACTTCGTTTCATTTTTACTTATAGGGTTGCATTTAAACACTGGTTATACAAATTGTCTGCTAAATGTAGTTGACCTTAAAAAAAGATAATCAATACTTGCAACATATTAATGGCGAAGAACTTCAAAATGTTTAAAAACATATTATTAGAACTCAGCTATGGATAGGAGTTGGAAGGAAAACATTTTGAAAATCCTTTGTGAATTCCTTTCTCAGAATTGTGTTTCTAGGATTTTAAATTGGAATTGTCATTTTGCATGATATCTGTGTAATACTTGATTTAGCTATATTTGTGATACAAGATTTTAATATTTGCTAATATAATTTTGATCTAAAGAATATCATCATCAGTCTGTTTATGGTTCCTATTTTTATTGGTGAAACAGCATTTTAAATGGTTGAAAAAAATCACCTTTTATTCCTTCATTATAATTTAGTTAATTTTAAATATACAGTGTGAATGTTTTGTAATGATCTAGTTGTAGCAAAAACAGAAATTTTCTAACTAATTTTGTCTACAGGAGCTGTATGGAAAATTTGAATAGTGTCACTTTTTGAAGATTAATGGCCAGATTATTTTGTTTCGTACCTTGTTTTGAACACTTATGCCATTTACAGTGCCTACTCATTTCCTATGGTTAAGCAATAAATAGTCACCAAGACCTAGCATGACCATTCAATAAATCTGAATAGCTGGGTCACCATAAATAGTAACAGGGTACTGTGGCGAGATACAAAATGGACATAAACGACCCAGCAATACACCCTAAGGAGGTGTGTTCTGTCACAGGCGATGACTTTCACCACCACTGATGTATCCCCCATGAGAAGCGAGAATTTGCATACTGAATTGGGCCACTTCTCATCCACATACCTATGGTGTCCTCCGGAGGACACTCCAATGGATAAAAAATTAATGCGCATTTCGTTTACCAAATTATTTTAACGCATTCATGGACACCTATGCTAATTATCAAACATAATGTTTTGCCGGGGTGAGTGCTAAATTACTTCAAAATTACCTGTGTAAATTTGTAAATCTGAAATACTTTTATAAGAATTTATTTATAGTTTTATGTTGCATTCTTTTGCCTATGCACATTTTAACATGAGAGTGGCAGATATTTACAAAGTTAAAGAAATTTTTCATATTTATGCAATTTGCAACATTTATAGAATTTAATCTGTAATATACATGTACAGAAAATCAATACATTTTGTGGACTATCTTATTTCCGTAGTTTTTTAAACTTACTATTTTCGTGTTATTTACTTTTTATTTATATTTTTAAAACTATAATTCAGATATGACCCTTTATTATAATTTTTCCTCTTTGAAACTCAGTATAACAGCAATGTTTAAATTAATTAATTTGTTAAAATAAAGTAATTTACGGTAAGACCTTTCCCAAAGAAATAAAAATATACCACCTCAAGTTGAGTAAATAATACAGTAATGTTTATCTGTAAAAAAAAATTAACATGGTTTTCTGGAGTGTTAGCTGTGTAAAATTAATTCAAATTTTTAAACTTCACGTTTATTTGGTGATCTAATTCCATGCTTTACTGTGTTTCAGTATTCTCAATCATGTTCTTTGGTTTTAAAGATTCTCATATTTTATTAATTTTTGTTTCTGCTGTTTAATGATTGAAAGCACAGTTTTTTTTTTTTTATAATTATGTCCCATTAAATGATGGTATCTTTTTTTTGTATTAAAGACTTAATATGAAACATATATAATATTCTCCATGATACAATGACATAAATATAAATTCCACTTTTATTTGTATGCAGTTGAGATTTTGTGGTAATAGCTGTATTACTACAGTATATTGAGCCTGTGCTCTAGAAATGTTTTTTGTACTGTGAAATGTTCTTTTAATACTGAGTGAATGACAACTGGAATATAATTCATAATTCAAACACAATTCTGTCCTCAAAGTGACAGATATTTACTTTTATCGACAATTTATGCTTTCTGCATAATACAACACTTTACGCTTTTATCTTTTAAATAACTTGCATTTATAAAACTGATTAAATAATGTGCATTCTACAGAAATAGGATTTAAAGTAATTTGAGATTACCAGACATTTATAGTATAAAGACTAATAGAGAAAAGAACTAAAATAAAATTATTATATTTTTCTCTGGGCAGCTCTTTTTTTTCTGTGTTATTTGAAAACACAATGAACGCTAGCACGTTTTTCACATTGTCATGTACATTTATAATTTACCTCATATTTGCTTACTTGAAGCCATGAAGCTAAACTCCATTGTTACACTGAATAATGATTTCTAAAAATGGAGATTGTAAATACATTTGCATGCTTTTCTAGGTGTGCCGTTTTTCGATTTTGGAAATGGCCAAGTTTGTTTACTTTTCAAAACATGAATTGTTGTGGTAACAAACACTGTTGCTAATGTTTTATTATCAAATGTCATATAATTATTTTTAGGTGAAAGATGTAGTTGCTAAGTTATAAAATTTTCAATTCTTCTTTCGTTTTTTTTGTTTTATAGATTGTTAGAAGTGTTAAAAGTCATTCGTCTGCAATAACTTTTATATGTTCCGCTGGAAAAGATAGGATATGTACTGCTTCAACAGATACTACCCTTAGCATTTGGAGTACCGTTGACTACAGCCGGTATGAAACTATTTTGATTCATATTAAAATCTGTTGTGTTACCTTTTTGTTAATATGTTTGTGCTGATTGTCCGAAGTGGCTGTGTATAGCAGATAAACCATAAATACTTTCCTGACTCATGTTTCACTAACGAACTGCAATTTTTTTGAAAGGAAATGAATTTTAAGTGTGTACATAAGGAAACAATTACTAATTTTGTTAATTTCTTTTAATAGTGGGTCAGAAAAAAAAGCAAAAACAAAACTGTTGGTGCAGGTGATTTGAAAATGTCAAAATTTTCGATACCAGTATCCATATTGAGAAACCAAGTTGATTAATGGGAAAATGTGGAATGTATTATTTTGGGTCATCCCATAAATAATGCGTTTTTTTCAATTGCATAAAATAAAAGTCGGGGGGGGGGAGGGAATAAACGTCCTGCACTATTTATCTTGTTCTTAGTGCAAGTTTTGAAGAGTGCAGTTCGATTTTAACAGTTATTTCTTCAAAATTACAATAGAAGTGAGAAAACAGTAATAAGCCTTTTTTGAACCGAATAGTGACATGAAATGGGTTCTCTACAACAATGTCAAGCGCGAAAACAGTGGGTAGAAAAAGGGGGGAAACCGGCAACCCAGACTAAAGAAGGTTTTCATCAACATAAGATGTTGTTATTTCTTTGGTGGGATATGAAAGATGTATCCACTGTGAGCATCTTGAGCGGCTTTAGTCAGAACTTGAAGAAAAACGAGAATTTTTGGTTTCAAGATGAAAAGTGTTCTTCCATCAGGACTACTCTCTGGCTTATAAAACAAGGATGCCATTACAAAGTCTGGAGGAATTTGAAAAGGAAACGATGTCCCAACCACCATATTCGGCGGACAATCTCCCATCTGATTATTATTTATTCCACAGTCTTCTAAATTATTTGGACAGAAAAAGTAGGAATTCTATAGGTGATGTCAGAGCGGTACTGAAGGAATATTTTTCATCACGGACAAGTGAATTTTGAAAAAGGCGCCTTGAAAGTTTACCAGAAAGAAGAGAATTGAATAAAATGAAGGGGGATATATTTTATATAAAAAGAATTTTGTGTACCTTAATACTCTTACAAATAAACAAGAAACTAATGAGGAAGCTGACAAACTGCGATTTATGAACCAGATCGCAGTTTGTCAGCTTTCTTATTAGTTTCTGCATTTTTCTTTAAGTCATCATTATTAAATTCAGATTTTGAACTATTTACTTATAGCTTTCATTCTTCTACGTTTTTAAAATTTGCAGATCGTCAAAGTATTTAAAAATATTTTTTGTCCTAATCATTGAGTATGAATGAATTTGTATCGTTCTGTCATTTGGGAAATTCAACAAGTTCTATTTTTACTTTAATGTGATATTTTGTTTTTGCAGAATTTCTGTTCTGAAAGGACATAAGCACATCGTTTCTTGTTGCTGCGCTGATGCTTCAAGTACTATTTTACTTTCGTCTGGATGGGATAATTCTGTTCGGCTGTGGAGTTTGAGAGATGGAAGTTCTATTTCGGTCATTGATTTTCGGTAAACTACTTTTTATAATACAGTTGTTATAAAATGTCAGTATATTTCAGTATATTTTCTATGTTTAAGAAGAAAGAAATGAATGCATTAATTAATTTTAACTGAATGTGTGCTACCAAGAAATAACTTAAATGCTCGTTTAAAATAATTATTTTCATTGAACTTTTTTAATGTTCTTTATTAGATGTCCTGTAAATTGCATCGATCATCATCCTACAAAACAGCAAGTTGCCTGTGGTTTATGGAGTGGAAATGTTGAAATATGGGATACAGTTTCTCTGGAAAAACAGCTTGTCAGTTTCAACTTTCTTTCATTTTCACTCACTTTCATTTGCTTAAGCATTTTAAATGTTACATATTTGAACAAATCATTGTTAAAATATTTTTTCTGATTAGATTTTCTTATTCAAATAACTTTACTTAAGAATTTCGAAATACAGCTGAACCATCAATAAATTTTGTAGTATTAGCAATAATCTCTCTATATATAAAACTTAACGTATGTATATATATATATATATATGTTTGTTCCAATATCACTTCTGAATGGCTTAACCAATTTTGATGAAATTTGGTACACAGGTTCCTCATTAGCCGACTTGAATTACTGTACGAGTAAATAAGCCCCAAACCTCAAGGCAGGGTGGGCCAAAGTCTCCAAAATACATGTAACAAATAGGTTGATTGACACACTTGCTGATTTGAGTGGCTTAGACGATTTTTAAGAAATTTGGCAACTGAAAGTACTATTGGGGGTAAATAAACGCTAATCCAATCCATCAGGGTAGTGTGGGGCAAAGTCATTTAAATACATTTAATAATGGGTCGATTGGCAAGAAACGATATAACTGGGGCAATTTTGATGACAGTGGGTATATATATTCCTGTTATACTGTCTAAAAGTAGTGTCTGGGTAAATAAATGGTAATCCATTTTTTCAGAGAAGGATGGAGCAAAATTGTCAAAATGCGCTTAAATTGTAGGGTTGATTAACATGCTGTTGGATATGGTTAAGGCGCTTTTGACGATATTTTGTACATATGTTTCTCAGAGTCTGATTAAAAATACTCTATGGGTAAATATACTGTAACACAATTTCTTTAGATTGGGGTGGTGTTCATTCGTTTAAATACTTCTAACAGATGGGCCAATTCGCATGAAATGTGATACGAATAGGGAAATTTTGATGACATATGTTCCTCACAGGCTGAATAAAAGTACTGTAGGGGTAAATAAACGCTAATCTAATTCCTCAGAGTAGGTTTGGGAAAGATCCTCAGAATACATGTAAACCTTTGGGCCGATGACATACTTTTGGATATGAGTAGGGAGATTTTGATGAATTTTGGTACATATGCTTCTAATTAGCTAACTAAAAATACTGTAGGTCTAAATAATCACTAACCAAATCTATGAGGTTAGGTTAGGACAAAGTCATTTAAATACATTTGGCAAATGGACGATTGACATGAAATTTGATACTGCTTGCGCTATTTGATGAAACATTATACATATGTATCTCACAAGCCAAAATCAAAACACTTTAGCACAAATACTCATTCAATACCTCAAATAGGGTGGAGCAAAGGCCGAGGGTAGGTTTGGTCTCTTAAATACACGTAAAAAATGGATTGATCAGAATGAAACTTAATTCACAGGTTTCAACATGTCGGAACTAAAAATATACAATGATTAAATCTTTTTAAATCAACCATTTAGGATGATAACTACCGATAAGATATGGAGAAATATTTATTTAGAACGGCTAGAGCAATTTTGGCGAAACATGTTTCATTAGTTGATTTAGATACTTTAATTGTTAAAATGTTATTTTAAAATGACTCCAACATTGTTCAATATGAGCAAAAAAAGAATACTGTATTGAGAAATGGGCCCATCTCGCACTCTGTGTTGGGTGGAGGTCAGTCATTGAAATACTTTGGTCAAATGGACCAATTAGCATGAAATTTTTATGGTCAGGAATCCTAAAATAATAAGATGCCCCATAATTGGCTAATAATACAAGAAATATATGTAATATTCTTTACCATGATATAAGATGAATGAAAGAAATTTTTGTATTATTAGTTTATGGGGTTTTTTTCATAAAGAAATTGATTCCCGCAATAAAATAACATTGATAAACATTTTGTTTATAAATAATAATTCTGTTTGTGGTCTTACAAAAGATTTTGATCTGAAAAAGACCGGGCAATGCCGGGTACTCTTCTAGTTTAATCTATACGATTGTTTTTAAAAGTTGTTTGGTGCTCTTTCATAATTCGTAATTCAATGTTATTAACTAATTACCAATTTATTCTTTCAGACACTATCAAGCAGTTGTTCTTCAGTTAAATCAATAGTTTATACATTAGATGGTTTGAACTTAATTACATCATATATGAATTCGGATGTGACTATTTGGTCATCTGAACAAGGACTAAAGGTTTGAATTTCTTATTGACAAAATTATTTTGTTCATTCTAAGTACTTCATTTGCAGTTTTTAAGTAGGAAAGATGTTAGCTTAATTATATAAATAAGTCATTTATATTTAAAAACAAGGATTGTTATATAAAAGATAAAATAAGTTCTAGTTGAAGATTTTTGCTTCACTATCTTTATTTTGAATATCTTTATATTTTGTTTTGTGGTCAATGCTATGATCCCATACTGCTGTGATACAAACATACACTACTGTGCAAACCAGCTTTCTGTTATGTATTTGTAAATTATCAATACATGTAAAGAAATGCCCTAATTCCATTCTTACTGTTTATTTTATTGTTCACGGGTATTGTCTGTTATTACTCCATCTATCAGTGTTATATCATATTTCATTGCAAGAGCTTTGCTCACACTTTATTGTTTTACCGTCTGTGTTTTTTTAATGGTAATGTTTTTGTTTCTTTTTGCATACTGAGATTTCAAGGGTTTTTCATGACCTAAATAGTTGGTGATTACTCAAATCTGTTGCTGCTATTTCTCATTTCTACAACATTTTCGTAAAGCTTTTATTGCAAAATTTCCTTACGTTTTTGCTCTGAAAAGTGTATTTCCCTTTGTCGAAATTATGTATGAAAATCAGTGTTGTAGTGACACGGGGGATATTGATACCCCAGATGCCAGTCTTAGAGAGCTTTGGGGCCAGAGAAAACATTAGTTTGATCATGCGAAATTTTTAAGGCAAATGTGACGATAGGGAGAAAAATTAATACCATGCCCCTGAAGTCACTTATCCTGACTATGCCACTGATAAGAGGGACTTTACCTTTGAGTTTAAATGGATTTTGAGAATTTCATGAGTTTTCAAGTTTTCGTATTCCTTGTTGCAACGTTCTTGTGTTAACAATTTCATATAAAATTTATTATATTATTGGTTGGATCTGTAATACAATGAGGATTGAGTGAATTTTCTATGACTATTTAGTATTTTTTGAAATAACCGTTCACAAAGATTTGTTTACTAATATATTTCACTTTGTTATATAATATCATTTCTGTAAAAAATATGCGAAATGCAAAAAAATAAAAGCATATAAAATATTATTACTTTAGATATATTGTATAAAATGATAATAAACTGAACTGAAATGATAGGTCCTTCTCATTCCTTTTCTGAAAATACTAAAATACGAAAACTGGTTTTTAACACGTTGTTTTTTGTTAGAAGCTTAGGATGAGCATTAGTTTTTACTAGAAATTATTTATGAACTCAAATATCATAATCTGTAAAATATAAATAAATTGTATATTGCATAAAAATAAGGAAACATGTTTTGTATTTATCTATTCCATAAGCCGTTTTGCAAAATTCTTTTTGGCTTATTTGTTTATTTTTCTTATTATTTTTATATTTACTTCTGTTGTTATTTCTTCTTGTATTCAAAATAAATTGCATTGTAAAATATAAATAAAAAAGTGATGATTTAAGAAAATATTTTTAAATTTTAAGGATTTCTGAATTTTTATTATCTATACTCATTTTAAAGTTATGTTTTTGTAAAAATCATCCATTATTTCCCTAGATGTCATGTCTTAAAGGACATGTTTTACCTGTTAAATCAATCAGCTATTCTCCTGAAGGGGATAAGATTATTAGCGGAAGTGATGACTGCACTCTCAAGGTAAGTTTTCAGTTACCCTAAGGTGTGTCATAATTTTAAATTTTGAATATTTTAGGTAATAGTTTTCTATTTGAATGTTAAACGACTTTGGAAATTTATTACATTGCCTCACAAAATCCTTTTCCCCATAGGTTTGGCCTGCTGAATCCGGATTGTCTGTTCGTACCTTTTCTGAATGTAAATTCTTTCCTATTAGTGTTTTGGAAATTATAACTCCAAATCATCTAGCTGTTGGGTATCAAAATTCTGACATCTGGGTAATGGATATGGACACTGGTAAGTGTTGAAACATTTCATGATAAATTGCGCCTACTGAATCTTGCAATATGTTTAGCGTAAATTATGTTATGAACTTCAAGTGGTCCATTTCACTTATACCATTATGATATTATTTCAATGCTATTAACTAATTCGTTACAGGTTTTGTTACAACGAAGATGTCACTAGAGGCTGATTTGGTTTCATGTTTCAGTAGATTTGATCCTCTTACGTATGCATCCAAAAACACAGAGGAAAATTGGGTTGATTTATCTGTGGTATTTGGAACCAAGTCTGGTAAAATAATGGTGAGATTTTTCTGATTCCAAATATGATCTTTAAATGTACAATTTCTGAAGAAAACAAATTTAAGCCTAATCATGTAATACTACAGCTTTTCTCTTTTTTTTTTTTAATTCAGTCTTAAAGGAAATCATTTTTTTTTTTTTGCATTCGTTTCAAAGTTTCTTTTATGAATTATTTAACAGAACTTAATATTGTATTTCGTCTTTTATGTCTTTCTTAAAATTTCTGATTAATTGCTTTATAGAGTACTTAAATTAGAATTTTATTAGCACGGTTGTACATCTTGTGCATATGACAATATTTTATTTATTTTTCTGATTGATGATATATTCAGTATGTTACTTTATATTGGAAACTTTATTTTAGTACATATTCTTTCTGTTAAAATGATTCTACTTTATATTCAGGTTGGAAACTTACGAACTTCAGAAATTACGACCGTCGGAACTATCAATGCTAGAATAACAGCTATTATCCATAATGTAAGAGTTATTGTTTGTGGTAGTTCTGAAGGCGATATTGGACTCTTTTCTTATCCTGAGATGTATGTATATTTAATTTCAGTTTAAAATGGATGCTTTTTTTCAAATAAATAACCAATATTAAATATAAGAAATATTTCGTAATATTTTCTTTCAGGCAATTTAATTCTGTTGTTCCAAAGATTTTTGTTTTGTTTAAGTTTAGTTAACTATTTATGAATTATATGTGGTAAAAGTAGGATTTGGGATGGCAAAGTCTTGGCTGTGGTCGGAAGGTCACTGGTTCAAAATCATATTCGATCGTAGAGCATTGAGTAGCGTGTCAAATATCCTCAAGTTGGTTTGGGTGAGAATGCAAGGAGGAGAGAGTGTTGTTCCTTTGACCACTCAATCTGCTGACAACTGATGACAAAATTTGGAACTTTTTGTGCTTTGTACAAAGACCATCCACCAGTTGCTTAGTTTAGCTTGTTGCTGTTTGAAAGGAATGTTTACTGTATTGAAAAAAAAAATATTTATCTGATTTCACCACTAAAATTTAAGTATTACAAACGTTACTTTTTGTCTCTAGCATTTTTTGATACTTTAAAAAATGATATATTAGTGTCAGGGTCGCATTAAGCTTTTTAGGGGCGCTTAGGCAGTTCAAGCTTCGTACCCTCTTTCCCCTTAAAAAATTAGATATTTTTTATTGATTTTAATTTAATATCTATATAAACAGTTTATAAGTAAGAAATATTAGGATCAACTGAATTAACAAAACATTTAACTGCAGGTCACCTTCAAGGGAGTTGGTTTCAGTATCTCGTATATATAAAAATTAATTATAAAATTATATTTAAACAAAATGGTCAAAAAGATTACAAAACTACAAAACTTTTTAATGCAAAGTATGTTAGTCTGAGGCAAATATAAAATATACCTAGGCTATTGAATTGTGAGTCAGTCAGCCAACTACAAAAAAGTTAGACTACACTGACCTGCAAGCAATTTTAAAAACTGGAAAAAGACCCAAGTATAATGTAATGATATTTAAAAAAATATTAATTTTAATCGTTATATGAATATGTTTGAGTTCAGTGCCCTTGTAAATCAAATGAAATAAAAAAAAAAAATTAGATTATCTTGAAAACACAGGAAAAAAAATCTCAAGATCCCTCCAAAATTGTGAGGCTCCTAGGCAGTTGCCTACTTTGCCTATTTGATAATACGGTCCTGATAATAGGCAGTCAATAATCTTATGTTGAGCAAACTGGTTCTTGTGTACCTAACTTAAAATTAACTTTAGAGCTTTAAGTGTGAAACCATACCATTTGAACATTTGACCACTGTAGTGTGCTGTTCCTTTGACCAGATAAGAGGTGCAACACTTCTTATTTGTTCCCTTTAATGAGAAACTGATGATGAGTTTGTGCCTTCATCAGTAACAGACAGGCTGTTGATTCATTCATATCTCATGAATAATTCAACCACTGCAGGTTCATCAAGACAAATTGTGACAGAAATCCTATCATTCTAAATTTACCTTCGACCTCTTCAGTTATATCCTTTGAAAATATGAGGTCCTTTGCTAAGGCTAAGCAAAGAAATGAAACAAGTAAAGGATGGCCAAACTTAAATCAAAGATCATACCAGACACCCCTTAAAAAGTCGCTTAAAAACTACAAAAATGTGAAAAGGAACTCGAAGGAAATTCTGCTCCTTTAACAAATAAGGCTATGAAAAGGCTTTTTAAAAAAGATTAAAGCTCAGAATATGACATAGATATTTCTTCAGGTACAAGAGTTTTGCTTGAAAAAGTAATGATGTCTAGGGGTTAGGTTTATGCAGAGACATGAACCACTTTGAAGAAGGAGATTTTGTACTAATAAATATATCCAACAAAACTACATCCAAATATTTGACTGCTAAAATTAATGCTGCAGAAGATGATAATCTGAAAATCCAGTTTCTGAAGATGTTATCTAAAGTTCCAAAGTTCATTATGGAACACAGGGTTGGCCTTAGGTGAGGGACCCAATTCGAAACAATTTTATCAAACTTTTTTTCTATAGTTTCTAAGAACCTAAAGCTTTAGAATTAAGGAAAAAAACTAGCAGGAATATGCTCTCCTAATTTTTCCAGTATACTGCCACAATAAGGTGTGTTTTGAGCATCGTAGTGTAGTGAAGAAAACCGAGCATGCATTTTAGATGTCTTCCTTTTTTGTGACAAGGTCACATACCAGATTTCCTTTATCCAGCTTTTTGTGTTAAAGTGTTGACACACCAATGTGTAGACAGACCGTCAACCCTTCAATGGATTTGGTCCAAAATTTGATATTGATCTACAGTTCTGATGATAAAACCATAAACTAAACTTCCCCAATCTATTTTATCTTGTTACATTGTTGATTCATGCATACGGACGAATAGACAGATAGACATCACATTATCGGATTTCATCCCTAATTTGGTAGAAATCTGCAATTTTGGTATTATGACTAAATACAAAATTTCATCCAACTGGCTCATTGCGTTTTTAAAAAACTATAAACGTTTCCACCATCAAGGTTGTCAAATCACTTTAATGATATCATTGCAATGTTATAAATATTGTTTATTGATTAATGTTTAATGCGACTGCTACAAGGAACACAAAAGATATCTACTTGGCATCCAATTTCTCTGTGGTTGAAAGAATAGACTCTCAGATGCCACTGCAAGCAAAGACTTTTAATCATGATGATTCACTATCTCCAGGATGATCACACCAAAAGTGAAGTTCTTTCTTTATGAACAGAATCGAAAAAATTCTGGTAAACTTCGAATCATTATGCAGTGATATTAAATACATTGCTTATTGTTAGAAAAAAACAAATTATCTAGTTTGTTTAATAAAATACAACATTTGTGGGTTTCTTTTTTGCATTTCTGCTGGCATTACAAATTTTCATTCTAATGTTAAGTGGAAAGAATTCAATAATAATCAAATTTTCTTTCCCCGATTCCAATAAACTTCTGATGTAATACAGAAAAATCGATTTTTGTTTCTTATGCAAATCATAAACTCGTAGAAATTGAAAGAATGTTATTGAATGTAGAAATAAATGTTATTTATGTATTACATATTTCAAAAATAGTATGATTTATATTTTGTTTTCTACAATAAAAGAGCTGAAATTGTTTCTATAATGTATGGAGAAAAGTTAAAGCATGTCAAAAGTATGATTGAATTTAAAAAAATGTCATTCAAATGAGTGATTACTTATATACAAAATTACAATAATTATTGTAGCAGAAAATAACCCATAAATTATGAAATATATGTGCATTTATTTAAATGTTTTTAGAGGAGTATCTATTAATGATAGTGTCTAGAAGGCTTAATCGATCTAGGGGCTCCATTACTTTAGCAGTATAAGTGAAGACAAAAAAATCTTCTCTTTTGGTTGTATCAAAACCATATTTTTAAGCTATTTATAATTAATCAATGCTAAGTTCCATTTAAGAACATTACTTTTTAATGGGTTACATAATAATTCAGTTGATTTTCATAGAAAGTATATATTACTGAGTGTTGAATATAATATAGTTTTATATATATACTTAATATATATATATATATATATACTTAAATATAATAATAGTTTTAAATATTTAACTAATAATATATAATATTAAATAAAATTACATATGATGTTTTAATATAAATGATGATCATATGGCTTTTTTTAATTTCTATTATCATATTGTTCATGTCTTTATTTAAGGATTATTGTGCCAATCTTTGGTTACTTGTTTTTAATATAATCTTTTTAGTGTAATGAGCTAGAAAATGAATACAGAAAAATATTCTGCGACTTTTATATATAACTTTTTTCTGTTTTATCTTTTAATTTTTCTAAAGGAATTCTAAAATTGTTACTGGAGCACATGGAGGATCAGTTACAGCTCTGAATTTATTTGCTAGAGATGAAAACGTTTGGGTTATAACAGCTGGTAGTGACAAAGTATGAATTTTTTTCGTATTGGAATGATTCATTCTTATTTTCTTTTGTAAGATAATCATGCATAATTAATTTACTTTCTAGGTAATAAAATTGTGGGAGATTGATTATGAAGAGCTTGTTATGAAAGAAGAATTCTTCTCAAAACACTATGATTATGTCACGTGTTGTTCTTCATATCCAGATTGTGTAAGTTATCAATTTTTTAATCTGAAGTTCTTTAAAATATTTGTAATATTTATTTTAATATTTCATATTAACTATGTGTTTCAAATTTTAAGGTTAATCTGGAAACTTACCTTACCGGATCTCATGACAATAACATCATCTCACAAAATAAATTTAGTGACAAAACCGTGTATGAAGGTCTTAAGACGAGCGTAGTAAATATAGCATCCACAGTAAGTCTCTTCATTTTTTACAGGTTTTGCTTTGCATTTATTTTTCATTTTTCATGAAAATCTTCATGTTCTATAAATAATTGTGAAGGCAAAATATTTCGTTCATTTAATGTTAGTCTCATACATTTCATTTGTTTTCTGTCTCTTCTAGATTATAAAATTTTCTTTACCACTTTTTTCGTATTATATAAAAGTAGTGGTAGCACATGATTGATTTATCCAAAAACTTGTTTTTTTAAAATTCGTATCATCGTGTACACTGTTGTCCAAAAATAATGCACAATTTTGAAGATGCCTCAAAATTGGAGTTCATATGGATACTATGGTTTGCAATTAGTTGCTGAGAATCGTGGGACATACTATCATTGGAACCTACATTTTACAGTAAAGATTCGGTCTAAGGGCAATTAGGTTGGCCACCAGAAAGGGACGAATGCGAAAATGGAGTTTGACCCATTCTGTTTCACAGAAAGCTGATAACGAGATGTAACTTTCGTCAATTGTTATGTTTGATGTGCATGATATTTACATGCATTTTCGTAAACACAGCACAAATATTCAGGAAGATGTAAAGGTTTTCTTAAAAAATCTCAAATTTTTCCGCATGTTTTTTGCTTATAACATGCAGAGTTTTCCAACAAAATTGTACAAAACTTGCAGAGTACTTGACAACATAAAAAAGCATTCTATTAAAATTTGATTATTACAGGAAGTATGAACATTTGTAATAAATAATTTTTTAATGGGCATGCGCTAAACATAGCGTTATTTTTTCATAACTTCAGGGTCAGATATATAGGGCAACTTATATAATAATTCCATTTCAATACCATTAGTATTTAGAAAGATATCGGCATTGCAACTTGGTGAATTTTGGCACTCTCTAAGAGAAGCTAAATGATGAAGGTTCTTGCGCAAATTGATATTTTTAAACTTGAATCTTCTAATAGTAATTGTCGAACTGGAATTTAAATTATTTATTTAACTTATAAGTATACATGAGTATTCAGGTTATTCAAATTTCATAAAATTCAATATTACTGTTTGAGGATTCAAATTTAAAAAATATCAGTTTGTGCAAGAGCCCTCATCATTTAGCTTTGCTGAGAGTGTACCGAAATTCACCAAGTTGCAACACCAATATCTTTCTGAATACTAATGGTATTGAACTGGAATTTTTATGTAAGTTTCCCTATATATCTGGGTCTGAGGTTATGAAAAAAAAAATTGTGCTATGTTTTGCACATGCACAGTAAAAATTATTTTGTACAAATGCTCATATTTCGTGTAATATTCAAATTTTTTTAATTCAAATTTTAATATAAGACTTCTTTCACATATTGTCAAGTATTCTGTAAGTTTGTATAATTTGGTGGAGAACTCTTCATGTTATAAGCAAAAAGCATGTGGAAAAATTTTGGATTTTTAAGAAAACCTCTATATCTTCCTGAATATTTGTGCTGTGTTTCCGAAAATGCATATAAATATCATGCACATCAAGCATAACCATTGATGAAAGTTACATCTCATTATTAGTTTTCTGTGAAATGGGGTGGACCAAAATACCTTTTTGCCTTCATTCCTTTCTGGTGCGCCCCCCCCCCCAATTGCCCTCGTGACCAAATCTTCACTGTAACATGTGAGTTCCGACGATAATATGTCCCACGATTCTCAGCAACTGATTGCGAACCATAGTGTACATATTTATTCCAGTTTTGTAGCATCTTCAAAATTGTGCATTATTTTTGGACAACAGTATAGTAACCTGTATTTTTGTTTTCTACCACTTAGGATAAATATGTTCTTGGCTGTGGTAGTGATGGTAGTGTTGCAATGTGGTCAGAAGAAGGAACATTATTAAGCTATATTTCTGGAGTTGAACAGTCATCTGTTGTTTTGTCTTTTAGAGTTGACAAAGGTACCATTACTACTTAATCTTTCTGTATTTTGAAGAAATTTTAAGGTTAATATAGATTAGAACTTAATTAGCAGAACAAGACCTGTAGGGGCCCATAGACAATGCAAGTTTTGCCCCCCCCCGTCCCTTTACCAACTTTCCAAAACCTGATATTTTTTTGGTTAATTTTAATATATTCTGTATATAAGCAATTTTAAGTAGAAAATTTTGAAAACATAAAACATTTGATTGCAGGCCTCTTTTAAGAGAGTTGTTTCAGTATCGCGTGTATAAAAAATTAAAACAAATTTTGAAACTTTTTCTACGGAACTAAATACTATTTAATTATAGGATCAGAGACTTTTTAAAATAATAAAGTAACATATTTTTTAGAATTATAAAGCAATATTGGAACTAGCAGAAGGTAATTAATTAGGAATGCTGTTAGAATAATATTTCAAAATTTAAACGATGCTTGATGGTAATTTGAATAAATTCAAATGCATTGTCTTTGTAAATTAAATAAAAGTACAAAATTAAACTACTCTTTAAATACCGCAAAATAATTCCTGAGGACTTGGGGCCCATAGGCAGTTGCCTACTTTGTCTATTTAATAATCCGGCCCTATTTATCAGGTATTTGATTAAACTTTAACTACACACTATTTAAATTTCTTTCAGCTCACAGCAGTATTTATTGGATTCCTAGTCGACAATATATTTAAAAATATCCTAATATACCCTAAGTTAATCATTAAAATCACAATTTGGTTAATTTTCTATTATTGAATTTAACCCCAGTTTTAATAACGTTAGTTTTTGACTCTTATTTTACTGTGAAATTTTTCTTGATACTAATTAGCATTTGTTTTTTGTACTTTTATGTATGTTATTCTCAAATATATATTCCAGTTTCTGGCATAATTGCGTTTGCTGAGTTATGTTACTTGATAGCTTGCAAATGCTTTTATGCACTATGGTGGCCTGGTGGCAAGATCTCGGTTTCGAGATTTAAGGCTCTAGGTTTGAAACCCAATTCCACCTAAGATTCGTCATGTATGTGGGCCTAGTGCAGGGGACCCTTTTTGCTCTGAAAGTCCTCATTGAATTTTGGCCATTGGGCAAAAGGTCGCACAAGCAGAATATTAAGGGCTATTGTTCTGTAATTATTATTTTATTATAGGCAATTATATCATTTCAATGCAAATTGTACATAACTGGTAAGGCTGCATAAGAAAGTCAAAAAGGCCACACATTCCCCACCTCTGGCCTTGTGCATGTTAAATCTGATGTCGTGGATCAAACATCCTTTCGCTGGTTTGGCATGGGTGTTTGGAGAGGGCTGCCTCATCCTCGTCATCTGACCATCGTTCAAAATTATGAGGTCTGTCTCAAAATAGCCTCCTGTTGCTTTAAAACAGGACGTTAATGTAACTAAACAAATAAATACTTTTATTAGGTCAGAGTTAAATTTAACTTTTGAAACTTAACCACACACTAATTTGCAAATTCTCTGAAAATTCTAGAAATGTTTTATATTTATCTGTGACCACTTTTTACCACAATTTGACTTTTCGCTTATTGTATTTATCAGCTAACTGTTGTAAGTTTTGCGGAGAATTAAATATTTATATACAGAGTGTTCTGGTAGTTCATACTTACTTTTTCCAGCATTTCGCTAATTTGGCTCTGTTCTTTTGCTTTAAATATGTCTATAATGAAAAAAGTATATCTATGTATATATACGAATGATTTAATTGCTGAATAAGTAATTTCTTTGAATTTGAATGGGCCGATTATAAAAATAGAAGGTATCTCTATCGCTTTATTTAAAAAAATAAAAACGAATCTTTTGTTTGCTATAACTTCATGATCTCTTGAAGAAACTAGAAAATGCGGTAGAAAATTGAAAACGAAAAACATTTCGAAATATTCCTACTGAATGCTTGTTGAAACAGGGTTCAGGTATTTATTTTTTTATTAGATGCACTTGAATGGATTTTGCCTACTCTCTACCATCACACCCTGCAGGGGTCCATTTTCTTTAGGTGGATATTGGTGTCCCAAGCCCGCGGTATCTAGGGATCTTTTCCTCCAAAAAAGTTTTTCTTCTGAATTGTGTTGAAATCACCTTTGCTGATATGGAGAATTAAAGTAGTTGTGATACTAGAAATTGTGATGAACACAGTTGTAGAGTTCAAGGTTGTAGTGATGTTGAGATGCGGTAATTCCCTATGTTGTGAAGTTCGTTGTTTGAGATGAAGTTGAGATGTTGTCCATGAATCCTTAATCCTTAGTCCATGAAATGGGACTGTGTAGTTCTTGAGATATGATGAAGTATTCACGTTGGGTGGCGTGAAGATATTTCCTTTGTAATGGTGATGTTTATGGAGATGAAGTTAGGTGAGGTAATCACGATTGGTGGCTTGATGATGTTGCTCATGTTGTTACCATTTTGGGGTGAAGTTATCCCTTTGTTCCCTTCTCGTGGAATCCTCACCTATGTTCCCAAAGTTTGTGGAGTTTTAATTTTTTTGTGTCTTTTTGGTTGAGGTGAATTCCATGTTTTTTGATGCAACAATACTTTGTATAAAGTTGTAGTTGAGGTGATGAAGTAGTTCCTGATTGGTGACAGTGTAGTTAACGAGATGAAGTGAATTTCTCTTTCTTCCCTTGAGTGTGTCTGCTGAGTTGCCTTTTTACCTGTTTAGAGTTGATTTCTTTCTTTCCCTAAGTTGTGATGTAGTAGTTTTGTTTTTGCAAGTTTTGGTTTTTTGTGGTGTAGAGAACATGATGGTGATATAGAAAGTTGTGATGAAATTAGTTTGGTGGTGAGGTAGGGAGATGGCTCAAAAGGGGTCGGTGATGTGATGTTTTGGTCGAAGTGGGGGTTGGTGAAGGTGACAGAGAATGATGACAACGGGCACGTGATTGTTTCGACACAGCATGTCCCTATGGTCAGGGGAAAGGGGTTGGAGGTCTCCAACGAGGGTGTCAGGTCTGTGAGAGTGGTTGTGGCGTAGCAGGTGGTGGTTATACATGGACACCACCACGAATCCTGCTGATGTGCAAGCTCACGGTAGCAGGGGTGGTGTCTGTAACAAATGTCCCTATCATCATAAGATGCTTCATAATATTGCTATGATGCCATCACAAAATTGTGCAGCATTCAGAATATCGAACAACATCATGGAGATATTGTACAAAAATTAAATAAAATTATTTTTTAATCAAAACTTTGTTTTAATTATTTGCTTTTTAATTTAAAATAATTTTTTAATTTTTTTATTTATGATTATAAATTTAATTAATTAATTTATTTGAAAGATATTGAATTTATTCTGTGTCATTATTTTTCTTCACTATTTGTATTGTCTTGTAATCGTCATAAATTTTTAATAAATTGTTTTTATAACAGATATTTCCGGTGAATTTGATATAACACTTGCGTTTGTTGATAGAGATGGTAGTGTGAAAATACGAAAGCCTAACCAGGTGGGTGTTTTCTTTCAGTGATTATGCCAAATAATTATCTGTGTTTATTCACTCTATTCGCGTTTTGTGAAAATTCATTAAAAAATTATGCCTATTTTTTATTTTAAGATATAAAAGCTGTAAATTTTCTTCTTATTCATTAATTTTTTATCCTCATGCTTGCATGTACATGTAATAAATTCTTTTTGTCCATGCCTTTTAAAGTATAATTACTGTAACTTTCACAGCCTCACCTCGGTTGCCTGTTCCCAATGAGCTGCTCTTCAAAATACCCAATCAGCGATTTCCTACCTATTGCATGCCTAATTAAGGATATTCCTTATTTAAAGTAACAAAATTCCCAGTTTCTGACTTGATGCCCTCTTTCCTGCATGTTGACATTCATGGGTGGGGCATACAGTTTCACGCTCTACATTCCAAAACGGTTGTGAACTGAAATCACAAAAATTAAACTAAAAATATTAATATAGTCGGTAGAATTATCGTTTATCACCATCGTCTTTGATCGTTTAAAGGTCACGTAAAGACTACTATAAACGGATTTTAATGCTTTTTGGAAAGGCTGCAGTTCTCTTAAAAAAATATCTACACTCAACATCTTTATGTTCTTTACTTTGTTTTCTCCTTTTAAATTAATCGGTTGTGCAACTATTACATTAATACAGTCTGAAACATTGTTTAAGTCATAAAACGATTTTGTGGTGTTACTTAAAAATGTTTGTACTAATTAATAATCTATTGCTGTTTTAAACAGCCATGCTTACAATTCATATTCAGCAGTGTCTAGAGAAAAATATCACAATCTAATTTAACCGTATACTTTATTAAAATTGCTTCTCATGGGGATCTAATTATGCTTAACAGTAAGTAGAAAGGCATTTAGAGTTAAAAAAAATCTATTTTAACAAACATTTTTGATGCAATCTTATTCAATAACTTGGAAACTTATTTTTTAAATATATTTTCCTCTTTAGTGTTTTACAAATTATTAATTTTTTTGTTTCATGATTATGATAGCAATTTCAAATAATTACCATGAAACCTAGGTTTAAACAAACGAGCAAGTTAATTATGAAAAATTGGTACTTTGTAGGATACTACAAAGTTTTTATAGGCTTTAAATGTTGTCATTATAAGGAATGTGTAGACAATTTATCATCTTATATTTTTAGAATTCAAGAGTTGAATTTACAGCAGCTTTTGAAACTCTTGTTCATTTTTTCAAGCAAATATGGCTCACTTTATTGTTCATTAGTATATCTATTAACTCATTGAAGTTCCTTAGTCTGATTAATTTTTCTATGAAAGAGGTACTTTTCAGTCGATGCTATGCCTTAAAATTAGGTGAATAACAAATTTATTAACTGCTGCAAATTCTTTGGACATCAACCCCTTCCGTCTCGCTACCGTCAAAATCACGGGGTGAGGTTTCACATTCTATTTCTCGTGTCCGTGATATTTTCAGGATGGAGATTTCAAAAGTAACTCACCAAAAAGATTAAAAACAATCCATTCCTTATACCCGGAAAAAAATTTATTTCTTATTTTGCATATCAAATGGCAGTAACAGACTATTTATAATGTAATTGGAGATAGTGGGTTGTTCTGAAAAATAAAATTTTCGTAATTTCAAGCTAAAAAAAATTCAAAAAATTAAAAATGAGTACATATAATCTTCATACATTTTTTTTTATACAATTTTCTTGAATAAAAGAAATGGGCACTATTTTTTTACTGTTTTCTTTAAAATTATGCGATCTTTAAGGGGTTAATATTTGGAAGACTTCGCCACTATTTAGTTCCATTTAATAAAATTTCGTTTAATGAGTTGCTTTATTTCTTTCCATTTTGAATATTGCAAATGTTGTAGTATTTAACTTATTGTCTGAAATATTCTATAAATAATATGTGATACATTTTTTTGTAAAAAATGTAACAGATTTCATGTTTGAACCTTTTTATTTTTTCTGTAGAGATCATTTTCATATTCCTTGGAAGGTCATAATAGAGGCATTACTTCTTGTTGTACAAGTCAAAATGGAGAAATTTTATCATGCTCTTTGGATGGTACTGTTAATCTATGGAAAATACCTGAGCAAATGGAAGACAGTCATCCTGAACATTTAGCTAGCATAACTGATATTTGTTTATCTGTTACACAAAATGAAGTTATCAGCTCAGATGCATATGGTAATGTTGTTATTTGGAAATTGACCTTGTCAGCAGATGTTCCTTTGATGTATGCAGGAAAGAAAACCGTGAGTATGATGCGTTATTTGATGATTTATTAGTAAAGGATTTTGATAACCATTATTAGTTTTCATTTAATCACATTTGAAATGGAAGCTGTACATTATTGTTAAAAATAGAAAATTAGAGAAATAATTTAAATCGTTTTAAAAATATCCAAAGAGTTTTTTTATTTAAAATCTTTTCTATATTGCTTATACGTAAAATATCCTCATGCAAATTACTCAAGTAGAGTTTTTTAAGAGGTGTAATAGAGCCAGAACGCTGTTCTGGCACTTCTTATTTTTTTCCTACGAGAAATAAATAAGAAAAAAATTTAAATACCTCCTTCACCAAGCTTAAACCAACCTTTCAACAATATGATTGGTATTTCAGATTAATAAAAGTAATAAGCCACTGGCAGGAGGTAGCAGGAAGGGTTTAAGTAACTAAAGAATAAAAACATTTAAATGTTTTTTTATTTTTTGATTCAGAAAAAACGATGATGATGATTTTTGTAGTTCACCCATGTCATGATTTTATCTTTAAATTACTTAAGCTTAATATAACTTTAAATTAAAGTAATTTTTTTAAAAAAATTCTTTAACATTTCCTTTATATTCATGAAATGATGTTAGATGAAATATTGTTTGATCAAAAAGAAAATATAAAATAAGAACTGAAAATATGCATTGCTTCGTTGTTGACATTTTGTTTTTTCAGGATTTCAAAACCTAGTAAAAATGATTATACATTTTTAATGTAAAAAAGTATTTTATTGTGAAGTGCTTATTTGTTTGCCTCCCTATCTTCTGCTTCATTTTGTATCTCACTCCTCCCTCCAACAATACTACCCAGGTCAGAGTGTTCCGGCACTTCTTAATTTTCGAATACACCACTGAATTTGGTAATGTTTCTGCCATAAGTACAGTCGCCTCATGGTAATGAGATTGACTTCTTTATTTGATTAGATTTTGACTGCAATGCAAAATAATTATTTACTATTTTTGTTCTGCAGATTTACATTTATCTTCCGATTCCTTGCAATTTTTTTGATATTTTAATTGTTAAAATGTGCCATTCTACCTCTTTTCATAAAATAGTATGATGTATTTTATAGTGTTTTTTTAAGCTTATGAAATATGTTAATGTTTCAGTATACTGGAGGGTTTGTCAAGGCTCTGTCATTGCTGCAGGACAAGAAACTTGTTTGTGCAGTCACACAAGCAGCAGATGGTGGCGATAAGCATTTTATTGATGTTTTATATTTTGATTGCAGTGCATCTGATAACAATTCTATCTACAACTTCCAGTATGTACATTTTTTTCAATTTGTTAAGTAATCATGTAATCATACCTGATTCATAATACATAAAAATTGTAATTTATATTGTTTTAAAATGTAAAGTAAACTTGTTTCTCTTTTATTTTGATATATATATATAAAATTATAGTCTTAAAGATTTTTGATTTCATACTAAATGAAAATCATTAAATTCCTTTTAGTGATGAATAGAATGTTGTTCATTAACTTAAAAGAAGTAGAAATTGCATATCCTTGATAATTTGTTATACAGCGATAATTGGACCACATATTTATGTCATCAAAAGCTAACAAATATTGTACATGTAAATAATGTTAGTGTAATTTAATTATTCACACTTATATATATCAACAAACAAATAACTAGCATAGTTATAACCATTAGTCTGAGCAACTAAACTCTGAATTCCGAAGACAGGTATCCTATAGCATCACACTGATCAATGCAACGGGCTAGAAATTTTAAATTCCCAAACTGAAAAGTATTTTCCCTACTAACTCTGTTTAATATCTCTTATTTCGGGCCTACTCGATAATTTTATTAACAACCAATGTGCAATAGGTCGACTGTCAGTTATGCAAGCCCAGAAATAGATGATAAAGATGAACTGTGACACACTGCTCTGAATGACACTTTTTGTAGGTGCTATAAATTTGTTGTTCTTGCGAAAAATATGAAGCAGTCTTATTTCTTTGCTAGCATTATTTAACCTAGTAAAGTCTTAAGATTCAACAAATATTGGTTGTTTGTTCACATATTTTCTATATATGTTTACTTAAACTTAATACATGCCAGTGAAACTTAAAACATACCAGTAAAAGTACTGTAGACGAAACTGACAAGGTACCTTATTCTCACTTTTGGAGAATTCGAAATATCATGGTATAACCAGTTATTATTTGTAACCATCTCTCAGTTTACTTCTTTTATCCATTCTGACAGTGGGACACTTAATCCAAAGATGGCAACTCTGTGTGTGACAAATATACTGCTCAGTAAATGCTAAACCTCTATCGCATGTAACCGTTTGGAGGTATTTCATTGCTCAAGGCTTCACACAGTAATTAGTATTGATTCAACCATGTTGATATTACATAATCTGTGAAATCAGAAAACTAGTTATAGATGTCTTAAAGGTTTTATAGTATATGAACGTAATTATTATATTTTTTTTACTGTACAAATGTTGCTGTATTTCTCTTAATCCTGGTAACATGTACCGATTTATGTTTATAAGAAATAATGAAAAAGTTATTTCTTCAGATTCCTAGAGCATACGATATAAAAATGCTTCAAGTTTCAGCTTAAAAGGTCTAAATTATTATCCTTTCCTTTCAGGGTGAAGAATTCACACTATTTAGACAGTGAAGTGCTGTGTCTTGATGCAAGCTTGAAAACTGAAACAGTTGTAGTTGGTTTGAAGTCGGGAAATTTTGTCATTATCACTTCCGATATAAAGAAGACATTTAATATGTATGCATTTGTCTTTTTGTTACTAAACAAATTTGTAAAAGTTTGCATTTGTTTTATCATTTAACTTATTTTTTGTGAATTTTATATGATAAAATGGAAATTAATTCCCTTTTATTTGTGGATACTTCTGAAATTATTCTATTTCTCTCTATCGAAAATATATTGGCCTTTGAAGCAAAAGTTTTAATGATATGAAGCGAAATTGTGTATTATTTTGGTTTCCTAAATTTTCTGTAATTGTGAGAATACATGGCGATTTTATATTACTTAATCAAACGGTTGGCTCTCTGGTGACTACAAAGTATAATTTTACATTTCTACTTTCTGGAAGAGTTTCTATTTAAATAATATATAAAATAATATATTTTTATGACTGATATTTAAATAATATATTTTTATGACTGATNTTTAAATAATATATTTTTATGACTGATGTTTGTTTTGCTGATTTATAGACGTAAGATTATTTTTTTTTATTTATTTTAGATCTGATGACTGGGTTTTAGGTGTAAAGCTTTCATCGCATTCTGTTGACTCTGCAGAATTTATATTTACATCATTGTTAAATGGTACAGTTAAACGTATTGAAACTGAAGAAGCCCTGAAAAATGTTGTAAGTTGTTTTCTGTTATATTTTTCAGTAACATAATTCGCATGCGAGGGTCTTTTATTTTCAACCTCCGATTGAACCTCAAAACAGACAGACAGGTGGTATGGTGTTGGGATGCGCGGTGGACGATTGCGCATGTCTCTAACTATAACATCTGCTACTCTGACGTCAGCACGCGATTTTTCAGCTGAGCTGTCAACCTGTAAACATGCCTAGTAGAACTGATGCTCCCGCCATGTGCGAGTTGCATAGTTTTATTCACTTTCTTCAAGCAGAAGGTTGTTTATGGAAAATGATCAATGCAGCTGTTTCTTGTCAGAACTTGCGACGGCTGCGAAAAGCCATATTCTGACTTTTGGAGTTGTTCTCATTCATGACAACGCCAGCCCTCCCAGTGCTGTTGTTAACCATCAACTTCTGGAGCAGTTTAAATGGGACGTGTCTGATCACCCGGCGGACAGCTCCGACTTGGCGATGAGTGATTTTCATCTCTGCCCTGAATTAAAGAGCTGGTTAGGAAGTCAAAGCTTCCAGAAAAACGAGGAGATTCAAGACAAAGTTAAGGCCCATCTCACATCACTGGCGGCAACGTTCTTCGAAGAGGAGATCGGAACATTTTGGTAATAAATTCATTTTGTCCTCTACTGTTGTCTTTTTTATGGTTCATCGGAGGTCGAAAAAAAATCACCGACACTCGTATATTTCTTAAATTACAAAAATCATTTCAAATTATAAAAAAATCCCGATCGTTTATAGGTTTACGTGATTAAATTTACATCCCCGATGTAAAAATATGACCCTTTGTCTTTGCACAGTGGCAAATCCAGGATTTGGGTCTGGGAGTGGCTGAGGTCATAAAAATTTCTTATCGTCATGACGAATGTCAAACTTCATGGCGTATGGAAACCAAAACACTTTACTTTTACAGACTTTACTCACCTGTCAATAAGAATCATAAAGAACAATACAATACTTTCGATAATTTAATAAAATAATACAGTGAAGTAAGTAGCCAAAAAGTGTTTTCGACCCTGTCAACGCTACAAGTTTAAGTGGAATGACTAGAAAAGTAGGAAAATTTTCGAGCCTGTCAAGCCAGAAAGCAATGTTGTCATGTTTTTATTATTTTTTTTAAAGAAAGGGGAATTAAGAACAAACAGCTGTAGTGACTTTGAATAAAATCACGAATTCTGGTTTTGCTCTGGGAGGGGCTGCAGCCCCATAGCCCCCCTGGATTCGCCACTGTTTTTGCAAGCTGTGGTAAATACTTATACTTATTGCCACCGTAGAAACTCCATGATGTAGATGAACAAGGCTGATCAATGGCTTTTAAAGATGTTTAATAATGTTCAACAAAATATTTACATATAACATTAAAACAATTAGCGTTCGCTCTCCCAACAAACTTATTCTTTCCTCTCTTTTTAATCCCAAGGCGCATGCGCCACCAACGACGGGGTGGCCAATCCATTATCAGGAGAGCTCTTAGCCAGATGTAACACAAGGTGTATGTCCTTGGAATTTGATGAATAAAGAAAGTGATAGCCATATTTAAGTTGTGAACAGTTAACAATAGTAATAACAGTTTATTTTAAAGATTTTATACAGAATTATATACATCTTAATATAAATAAAATTCATTATGGGTATGTATGTGGGTATGTTCCACATCTCCTCCTAAACTACTGCAGCAATTTCAACCAAACTTTGCACACTTATTACTTAAGACAAAAGGAAGATTATTGTCAACTTTTCAAAGTTCGAAAGTTAATTAAACAGTCAGTTAATTAGAAATTAACCGAAACCTTTTTTCCGTATTAACTTCGGAGCAATTTATTCCCCCCAAAAATATTTTTATACCATCTTAAAGTTCAAAATTTTACCTTTTTAATAATACCAATTTCATATCTGTGAAATGTTTCCTTCAATTTTTATTAATTTTTCAAAATTTAATAAATAAAAATATTACAGCAGACGATTCTTAAATAAAGCAAATTTAATGAAACTTCTTTGCTAGGCAACGGTGAGACTTTGAACAAATTTCTTTTTATTTCTATAAATATTTTAAAAAGAAGTGAAAGAGCATTGTCAACTTTAAAAGGCCCAAAAGTTTATTAATTTTTTTAAATTAAAATTAAGCAAGATTTTGCGGGGTTTTTTTGTGATATATTCTAAAGTGTTATGTTACCATAACTATTTTTATATTATATTAAAGTGTAAAGCTTTTCAGTGATGCAATTTGCGTTCAAAATTGTTGCTCTCATTTCAATCATTAAAAGAAATTCAATTGTGTATAAAATTCACAATTTGTTGCAATGTATTTTTTATTGTTAAAAAACAAGAATGCATATGAAGAGCTGTTGCTAAGAATATATAAACAAAATTCTGGAATAATATTAAAGAAAAGTTTAAAATCAGACGATTCATAATTAATATCGGGAACAACTATTGATCTGGTTTATTTTGACCCTTTTTATTAATGAAAATTTAACTATTTAATTAATTGACCCTAAACATCCGTCAAAATCCTTCTTATACTTCACTGTTTATGAATGAAATAGATGAAATGATGTAAAAACGTTTCAGATGATAAAGGAATTTTTGTATTATAATTTTCTATACAAAAATAGTTTTTTCATTAAAAATATTAGACGTAAAAGTGTTTTAATCCCGAGCAACGCCGGGTGTGGAAAAGTTTCTATTTCGCACAAGCTAATCAGGAGAATTCTTAACTTATTTAGACTTAAAAAATGTAATAATTGATAAAGTACTTATCTACGTTCCAAATGATGACATCTAGTATTTTCAACATCTTTATTTCCTGTTGACATGGAGATCATGTTGTACACATACTAATTCAATAAATCATACACCGCAGATAATCACTCAGCACATTAATCATTCCTAAATATACCTATTAATATAATGTGCCTCTCTTCGGCATTCAACCGAGTGCACATGAGTTCTCTAGCTCCACAAGAATGTGTCCTAAAAAATGTGTGACACCTCACAGTGGAAGCGTCGCTGATAGAACTGACTTTCTCGCCAACAGCAAGAAGTCAACTTGCAAGAAAAGGTTAAAGGTCGAAAGAGGGTCCTCCTCCATGCAGCCAGGCCCTCACAGGGTTCAACGGACTGACCTCTCTTACTTTTGTGGGGAAGTTCGTAACACCGGGCATAACAGCTAGTAAATAATAAATTCACAGACCAATGATTTGACTTGCAGGACCCAGGTGTTTTTTTTCATTTCACCCTTTCATATTGTGTCCGAAACTTTCGTTGCCCTTGGGTATTGGATTGTCACATGTAAAAAACCGTTTGTTATTATCTAGTATAGTTTTGAACTTATTAAAGTCTAAATTTGTAAATGCAAAATGTTTTCTTATGATACATCTGAGCATTTTATCTTATTGGCTATATGTATTTAAAAAAAGTTTTTCAGTTCTCTATTAAAGTTAAAATTAATTTTTTTATAATAACAGAATTCATTTCGTGTTAAAGACACATGATTAATTAGAAGCAATGGATATATGCTAAGATATATGCACTGTATTTTTTTTAAAACGGAATTTTAATCTGTTTTTTATTTTGAATTTGTATATGCTGTTAAATGCTAAAAGAAATTTAGATTCCAAACATGGCAATATTTTTGAAGAGACTGATCTTCTCAATTACAATAACAGACCTCAAACATAATTTTTGTAGTCACAGTTTGGTATTCGGAAATGTCATTTTTCTAGTGATAGTGAGAATGCTAAAGTTCAGTGCCACTTATCTCTTAAAAGTTGTATTCAGAAGTCCATATTATTTTCAGCAAGAAGTGAAGTCCACTCTCAATAAATTCAGTTAAATCGTATATAATTTTCTTCCTTCATTTTTTTGGAATATACACTGGTGGACAAATGCTGAGGAATAAAAATTTAGACTAATTATTCAGAAAGATATCGGTATTACAGTAATGTGATTTTCCGTGCACTCTAAGAGAAGCTAAATAATAAGGGTTCATGCACAAACTGAAATTGATTAAACTGGAATCCTCGAATAGTTATCATCGAAATGCAATTTAAATTATGATTTTAATTTATTAGTATACATGTGCATTCAAGGATATTCAACTTCATAAAATTAAATTTCATTTAAAGAAATTTGCGAATATTTATAAAAGAAAAATTGCGCTGCCTTTCGCACATGCACAGTAAAAATTATTTACAACAAGTTTTCATATTTTTCTAATATTCAAATTATTTAATTCAAATTGTGATGCAATGCTTCTTTTATGTATTGTCAAATATTCTGTAAGTTTCTTACAATTTGGTTGAAAACTCTGCTTGTTATAAACAAAAAACATGCGGAAAAATTTGGAATTTGTTTTAAGAAACCTTTATATCTCCTCGAAAATTCTTGCTATTTTTACGAAAATGCATGTAAATATTATGTTCATCAAACGAAACCATTGATGAAAAAGTTTCAAATCATTATCAGCTTTCTGTGAAACGGGGTGGACCAAAATACCTTTTTGTCTTCCTCAATTTCTGGTCGACACCTTAAATGTCCGCGTGACCAAATCTTTACTGCAGAATGTGAATTCCGACGATTGTATGTCCCACTATTCTTCGCAACTAACTGCGAACCATTGTATTCCTATTAAGTCCAAATTTCTCGATATCTTAAAAAGGGTCCTTAGCATTTGCCCACCAGTGTATATCCTTTGCAGTTTGTTATCTATTCAAAATTTTAAAAATTTTTTGCGAATAATTTTCCTTTAAATAATCTATATTCACTAGAAAATTTCTGTCCGTCTAAGACGGGCTTTTAACCAGCCAGCAATATCTCGGATTCTGATTGTCACAGATTTACTAACGAAAATTATAGTAGAAAATCTCATGCTGTCAGAATGCTTAAGAAATAAAAAAAAGCATAAAAAACAGAACTGATGATTCAATTGACGCTAACTTTCATTTTGTAAATAACTTTACTTTTAACAATAACTTTCATTTTATCTGAGTGAAAATATGCTGAAAGAAAATATTAGCAATAGCATGCACCACAAATTCAAACCTTAAGAAAGAAACCTTTTAACAAAAGCAAAAGTATTCTAAATTAATAGCATGAAAAACAGAACTCATTAATCAATTGACACTAACTTTCGTTTTGTAAATAACTTTACTTTTAACACTTAGTTTCGTTTTGTCTGCTTGTTTTGAATGCAAAATTAACTCCTTGTCTTTATTCAAAAGAAAATTAATTCAGAAAGAATTTATTTACGACTTTCCTTTTAAACATTTAATTCAAAAATTAAATACGAAACGAAAAAAAATATTGGATGCATGTAATTTCACAACAATTCCAATGAATTATGTTTTATTTACCAACACAATCAAAACTAACAACGAAAACTGGGTTAAAAACAATTAGTAAGAAACTTTAAAAATATTTATTATCTTTTTCCTTCTGGTGAAATCTTCCATATTCATACTGTTTACCAGTCCGTTAGATACTTTGAAGATCCCATTATTTAGCACAAAGATTCAATATTTTCCAAAACTCAGAGGGGAAAAAATAAATAAAAAAAATTAACAAAAAATGCTGGAAGATTTTGGAAAATAAATTAATTCTTGTATAACTCCTATTTGATATTAAATCATCATAGAATCAAACAGCATCCTGTGTGTATGCTAACTTGTAGACAGATAAAGGGAAATTTATGATTTCATAAGTTGCCTGAATCTCTTTGGCACATAGCCAGCAAATTCCTGAGCGTTACCGATTTCTGGCTTTTTCTAATATAGAATATTATTTCAAGTAATGGCATGTTACTTAGTTTTTTGTTAAAAATGTGTGTTTATAAGTTCATATCTGTTTATTTTTTCCTGTTAAAGAATACTATTAGAGCTTCAATGGAAGAAATTCAGTGCCCAGATCTGGGGAATATTCCTGTTTTTATAAGTGCTTTCTGTTGCGCAAGCTTTGACATTGTTTATTGTGGTGATTCACAAGGTTGGTTAAGAAGATATTCAAGTGCTCCGATATCAAAAAAGGTATGTGGAAATAATTTTTCTTTTATGCAGAAAGACTGTTGATTCGATGATTATCAATTGCACCAATTTCTAATGCACCAAAATTCTGAAATTTGTAGATTTCGACCTCTATTTAAACCAACCTGGACTGGAGATCTAGTTTTTCTTAATTTTGCAATATCCTGTTTTTGAAATATGGTAATTTCATATCGAAGTGGTGGTTACATTTTTCATAAAACTTCTTAGCAATGAATGCATAATCCCTTTTTTCTGACTTATTTATTAGATTATAATTTTAATTAATTATTTAGTAGATTATATAATTTTAACTTAAGTATGTGAACAGTTATGAACTAGAAAACAATCTAAATAAATTATGCTCGTTCACTTCCCAGTGGGCTTGTTGATCATGGACCAGTGTGTACAGAAAATATTATTTGTATTGTCGTCTTTGTTTTTATTATATTTTATTAGTTTTACTTAAGATAAATGCTTGAATTGTGTCTTTTATACAAAGCTTCGTTGAATAATAATAATAAACACCTATGTAATATTATGCTATATTGAAATGCTATTTGAGAGGACGAAAATTTTTTTGTCCACACCTCGTAACCAAACTTTAGTTTGCTGTCATTACTAATTGATTGAACATGTCGTACCCCTAAAAGAGCACTCTCAGAAATTAAAAATAGATTTCTAAGTTAAACCAAGTGTAAATAAATCAGATGCAATAAAAACAGTTACAAAGAACAATTACACTTGTATCCTCTGGCAGTAAGCATCCCGAACAGATTGCGATATTGTTGATCCAGGTAAGTATCATTCCTGTCTTATTCATTGTGGATTTGACTCAAGGAGGTATTTCTTTATTGTGACTGTGTTTTTTTGGAGATGCGATATATACACCGAAAAGTAGGATTGTATTACAAAGTTCTCGTGCATAAGCGCTATCTTTTTAAAAAGAGCATCTGGCAAAAAAAGTATCCGAACATTCCCCCCAATCGCTCACAATCGATAAATCTAAAATCAAACAAAATGTTTCATTTGGGTTGCAAAATTCTCTAACATCGTCGTCAAGTTAATATTAACACCATCTTCAAAAATACTTCTAGTGATAACACTTTTTTTCAACTACATTGATTTTGAATTCTAATAAATCCCTCGAAATTTCTTCCTATGCAGTTGAAGTAATAAAAATGGCATATATACAGGTGTGATGGCATTTAGGATTTATCTGGTTTTTTTAACTTCTCAAATCCGGAATTTCAGGATATTTTTAGATTTATAATCTGTCCCAAATTTTGATTTAAAACAAATGGTATATCATTAAGATATGGCAATAATTTTAGATTATACCAAAGTCAGTGGAGTAGTCAATCGATTCTTGTCGAAGTAAATTCCTGGCAATCCAATCGTTTTGTTAAAATATATGTGTTTGTGCATCACATTAACAATCTACAATTATTTGAAATTATATCGAATTTTTTGCTTTCTCGTATACGAAGTATACAAAGAGAAAGTATTGTAATCGTCAAAAAATTCGAACTCGAGATTTTAATGAATCTCCACGTTTTAGACCTCCCAGATTCCGAAAAACACAAGTTTGGAATTATGTCTGTCTGTAAACACGATAACTCGAAAACTATTAGAGCTTCGGGGATGAAATTTGATATGTGGTCTTTAAACATAATTTGTAGGTTTCTATCAAATTTTGGACAAAATCCGTCAACGGGAAGTCTGTCTGTCTGTATGTCCGAAGTCATGTGAACACTATAACTCAAAAACTTGAATAGCTAGATGGATATAATTTGGTACACAGTTTTATCGTCATGAATGTAGGTCCGTATAAAATTTTGGGCCAAATCCGTCAAAGGGTTGACTGTCTGTCGGACTGTATATTTTACTATTGAAACCAATCCGTTATCTCCACGCGCATGCGTACTGGAAGCAATCTTCTGTGCACGCGAAAGGAGCGAATTCCCTCATTTTGTCCTTGAGACGGCAAGAGTGAAACCTAGCAGTGTGCGATAGATGCGTTTTAATCGGTACGCATCTCATTGAATTGGATTTTTACCTAGATATTTTTCAATCATTATAATGAAAAACCTTCTGATAGTCATTGGATTCTGGATAACAGTAGGTTCGAATTTTTTTAGCCACGCGCCTTTTTGGGGAAGTATGTGTGAAAGTTTAGGGGAGAACACTCCCGCTGGTTTACATCACACTAGTTTTCAGGATTTTTGAAATGGAGTCGCAATCACCCTCTGTATACACTACTGGCCAAAATATTGCACAATTTGTGAAATACGAAAAATTTGGAGTTAATATGGATACTATGGATCACAATCAGTTGTGGAGAATCGTGTAGCATATAATCGTGAAAACTCATATTTTAAAGTGACGATTCGTTCACAAGAGTATTTAGGGGATCAACCAGAAATTGACGAAGAAAAAAATTATTTGAGCTCACCCCATTTCACAGAAGGCAGATAATGATTTGAAACTTTAATCAATGGTTTTGTTTGCAGTGTGGAATCCTGATATGCATTTTGGTAAAAATAGCATGTATATTCGGGAAAACATAAAGGTTTTCTTCAAAAATACCAATTTTTTCCACATGCTTTTTGTTCATAACATACTCGCTCATCCAACTTACACGAAATTTACAGAATACGTCACTATCTGTTAGCGAAGCATTGTATTAAAATTTGAACTAAATACTTTGAAAACTGGAGGAAATATGAGTATTTGTAATAAATAATTTTTAACTGCGCGTGCGCGAAACATTGCATAATTTTTCTATCATAATTTCAAAGCCGAATATATAGGACAGCTTATATAAAAATTCCAGTTGAATACCTTTAAGGTTTAGAAAAGTATCGGGCTTGTAGTGAGCAGAATTTTTGTTGCTCTCTAAGTAAAACAAAATCAAGAAATAAATAAATGATATTTAAAAAAGCTTTGATTTCACTTTCCTTTCATTACGTTTTTATCATTAATATAATTTTCCTAGCAGGGGCCTTAAAATAATTTTGCACCTGTGTCTTCATATTTTCAAAATCCGCCAATCCAGTAGTGTACATTTAATAATTAATGGTAACTATTGTTTATTACTTGGAATTTGAAAAAAGAGATATCTTTAGTTTGGATTAAACAGCATTTTATTTATTGCAACAGATACGGCCATCGATTAATTATGTTTCAAGATGTATAAAAAAAACTGAAAATTTTGTTTACCCTCAGGATTAGTTTTGATAACTTATAGCTCTTCAACGATTTACTTGAATCAACATGCATTTGTAACTTATTCTGGAGAATTGGAATTATGTGTAAAACTGTTACCATTTGAAAAAAATTAAATGATACGAATATCATACAAGAGTAATTCAGTACATAAATGAAAATTATCTATACTGATACAGACTACCGTTATCAGCTTATAAATTAATTTGTTTTCTGGGTTAAGTGCCTGGTTTGTCAATTATAAGAAGTGTTCGAATATTTATTGACCATCAGCACCATCACACAGAATAGTAGAATGAATATGGTAAAACGTAAACGAAAGTATTTAAAAAATTACAGTGCGTACAGAATAGTAGAATGAATAAGAATTATTTAAAAATATGTAATTACTCCTATAAGAAAATGAGTCTATAAATATTTGGCCTTTCAACTCCGTTTTTGCAAACTAGATCTCTTTCTGTCACTTTACAGATAATTTTATTCGATCTGAGCAATTAAGTGGTTTATCTTCTAAGATATTTGAGGTCTTCATAAAGAAAGCTATTTGATAATATAATTCTTGAAATATAAAAGTTAACTAAGATTTTTACTCGTAAATTATGCAAGAGAAATTTCTGAAATACAACTTCCGAAGTTCAAGATACCCTTAGTTCTTTTTCTGGATAATACAGTAAAACCCTAGTTAACCGAACTCGAGTTAAGCGAAATGCCTCGGAAATCGCAAATCCTAAAAACACACACTGTATTGCACGGGAATAATTGCGAACGTGAGAACTCGCTGGGCTATGGCTTGTGTAGAGCTGAACGCACGTCCTAAAAATGTAATTTTAACTTTAATAAAGAACATAATTGTAGCCTACAAAGAAAGTTTCGAATTCGTTTTAGACTCGAAACATTTCAAACTTACATACTGTAATTAGATACAAAATAGTAATAGATATTCATAGCCTAACCGAAAAAATCGTTATCCGAAACGGCTCCCTCTTTAATTCGGTTAACCGAGGTTGTACTGTATAATAATTCTTTCCTTTACTTTGAAAACGGCTGCTTTGAAATATTTAAAACATAAATTTCTTAGATGGTGATATGGAATCACATCATCATCTAAGATATTTATTCACACCATATATCGGATCTTTTATTCAGTAGTATAATTTTGTATTTTGAGATTGTGTGTATTTTTGTGGAAAACTGATTATTTTTTAAATTTTGTAGATCCATGGCGATTCAATTACTGGCATTGCAGTTTGTGGTAGATATGTGTTCACATGTTCCTTAGATAAAACTTTAAAAGGATGGAATTCTGCTCTTAATCAGGTATATATGTATATATATATATATATTTAGACTCGATTTGGTAGGACGCTTATAACTTGACTCTGTTCACTTTGAAGAGTGTTATTTTATATTTCCAGAATTTTCAATGTTAAGTTACATTGATTAGTATCATTCTCTTCTCCTTTAATTCTTCAGAAATTTCCATCATGTTAAGATTTAGACTTGGTTACCTTACAGATGGTTGAACTTGCATGTAGACTGGAAATCAAAATCAATGTTTCATTTTCAATTTTTAAAATAGTAAAACACATTATATTAACTGTAAAACTATTAGTAATAACCTCTAGTGTGATAGCTCTTAAATGCTTGATAAAGCAATTATCACTTCAAAAATGTGTGTCACATTTCAGAAATGTGAGTGCTACTAAATGACTAAGAAAATTTTGAATGGAATAAGCACTGTGAAACGCATGAAAAATAGGAATAGACGATCATGTTTGAAATGCATAATAATATCGTCGGTTGCTTCGTATAAATCGCATATTAAAGCTATAGACACTTATGAAAATTTGTGAATAGCAGATTGTCGTCATATAAAGGATTTTCGATGCTGCTCAATAATTATAACTCATAAGATGGGCTGTAGACACAATGAAGAAATAAACATTATTCAATTCTTCTTTGCTTCCATTTCGAAGTATATTGTATGAGCAAGGAATCCATCAAAATATCCAACTTAGACAGAAGGTGTGATTACATAGAAGATCAATGAACTTGTCGTACCTTGATTAGGAAGAAATGTTATGAGGCCTCGACAAATACCAGAATAAGGATTGTGAAATGTTGCTTGTGGGATATATTCAGGAATAGCGCTAGTGTCTGCCCAACGAGGGGGCACGACGTGCTGTACGGAGAGAGGAGTGTAACGAAATTGGTCTCAAATTTTCGCCAGATACTTATTTATCTACTAGTTGAATACTTCGTTGCAGAAACAGGGTACAAAATTTTCCCCGACAGGGTGCCCCCACTGGCGCCACCCCTGAATATATTCTTTAGATATCTTCTATGACTCCATATCTTTAATGAATGCACAACACACGAGTTTTTGCTTCTTGGATTCTTAAACACTATCACTGGAAACATATAGCATAGTTTGACAAAGATAGTTTTGAACTATTTTTGGTGATATTGATGGATCTTTGTATAAATTCCTTGAAATCAGGAATCCTGGTTCAGTAAAAAACTTTTTTATGTTCCTGTTGATTTTGCAATCAAATAGAAATTCTATTGAATATCAACTGAGTGATTCCTAACATGTTTGTTAATGCTTTTAACGAGTTCATAATGTTTGTGTATCCTTTCTTATGATTTGCATCTATTTATATTCCATGCACATGTTGATGAGTTGGGCTTGGCGCAGTTAATTAAATCAAATTTTTACATTATGTAGGAGGAGAATTTTACTCCTTAATTACTCATACCAACACTTAATGGAGTTAAGATAATACGATATAAACATCCTGAAACTTTGTGATGAAATATGTATTTTTTATTGAAAAAAGATTTATCACCTTTGGAAGTTTTAAAATTGATAGCAAAAATGAATTTTGCTCCAAACTTGAACATTGCTCTAAGAATTTTACTAACTCTTCCAATAAGTGTTGCATCCAGGAAGCATAGTTTTTCCAAACTAAACATAATCAAGAACTGTTTGTGAACAGCAACATCTCAAACAAGATTGTCAGACCTCGCTGTATTAGGAATTGAGTATGAACTGAGTAACAGTTTAGATGTTTCTGAATTAATTAGTGAATTCTCTGAAATAAAAGTTCGCAAAAAATATTCACCCGATTTATACTCCTGCTAATTGTTTATTTAAATTAAATATTATAAATTAAATGTTATTATAAGTATTTGTGTCAATTACTGAGCAGGCGTGGCGTTACAGTCCGTCCGATAGGGGTCATGGTTTGACCGACGGGGGGTGCACGACCTGCTGTACAAGGGAAGGTGTGATGATGACCCTCTCAAATTTTCGCCTGATATATATTTGTCTACTAGTTGAATAGCTCCTTTCGTGAACAGGGTACAAAAATTTTTCCCCACGGTGCCTGACAGGGAGCCTTGAACCTCCTGGACACCCCACTGGCGCCACCCCGTTACTGAGTTGCACTGTTGTATTTTGGACGTTCGCTAAAAAGATGGAAAAAAGACCATATACTTTTTTTTAAATGCTCTGTGGGGGCTCAATTTTTTACTTTTGCATGGAGCGGTTCAAAGGCTACAGCCGACCCTGCGTAGATGAAAATATAAATAACTATTATTTGAACTTCCTTATATTGTTTTTTGTAGGTGTGTCTATTCCATTCATCTGTGCCGATTACTAGTCTTGTTGGATGTGAAATGGTTCTTACTTCATCCGTTTCTACTTACATTTTGGTGATTGGTACTTCTTCTGGAGCTATTCAGTTGTTGAAATTTCACGATAAACAGAGCACCTGAAATTTTTCTGAGAAACATTAATTCTGCTTGAATCTTATTTTGTTATTATCTGATAAAAATTATGGACGATTGCAATTTCCATGTAGTTTCAATATTTTTGAAGATAATTCAACAATGTTATTGCTGTATTATTTGTTACCATGAAATAAAATACTTACTTTTTTCTTTGTATGAATGACGTGATTTTATTTTTTTTAAAAAATCCGCCGATGAAAAAGTGCCGATTGTTTTTTCGTCACTAAAACTGTAAAATATCATTAGTTCAGTTTATTACCGTATGTACCATTATTACAGTTATGGCATTGGTTTATTACTATCTTCACCCGTAAGATATATTATTTTGGATTTTTCAGTTAAATTTTATCAAGTTTTATAAAATTTGTTGTAGTTTGTAAAATTCACAAAAGGGTTATTATTTTGCTGCTTTGCTCATTATCAATTAGATTTGTGTATCTGGTTTTCTGATTTCAGTCTCTGTGATGTTGATCCAATAATATAAACATCAATGCTTGTATGATTTTATGTACAGAATTGAGATATTTGTTAAGAAGTAATTTTAAAAATTATGGTAAATTTATTCAAAATGAAATTGAAACGAAGTATCTGTAGCCCACTATATCCGTTTGCGAGTTGCATTTTTCTTGTCTTTCTAAAACCATTGCTTGGCAAAAGCATTAATTGAGAACCTTTAATAAAGAAAAATTGTGGGTATGAATAATTGTAAGAATTGTATTTGGAAATAAGAATCGTAAACTTATGGAATTAATTATAAATATTCTTAATATTGTTAACATAATTTTCCTCCTTCTTATGAGTTCAAAATTCATTAACAGAGTTTGATTCGAGAGTGAGCTAAATCAATGACTTTTGCCTTTTTTATTGTATAAATATACATGCATATAAATATCAAAAAGGATATTGACACATCTAGAAATAATTTTGAAGTTTCTATATAAAAACTGTATAATAATATCCCACTTTTCTTTACAGAATAGCTAGTGTGCTGTAGAAAGAAACAATTTCTGCTTATGAACAGTTTTTCTCGAAACGAAACTAAAAAGTTCCTACTGCTTTGTAAATTTTACATAGATTTTAACGACATTTCCTGATTTCGAAAATAAATATCGACATTTGAATGGGATGGAAATCAACCGTTTGTGTACGTAAAATTTCTTTTAACATTGTTTAAAAAGAAGGAGATAAAAGTATTTTGATGTTATATCCATGTCCAGACCTAGAGTTTTTTCTATACTTCTAGGTTTCACCCTCCAATCTGCTGAACTGGTTTTTTCCGTTTTACAAATTCAGTACCAAAGTGGATAATTTATATTTGATTTTTCTGTTTTCTTAAAACTATGAGTGAAATATTCCTTAGATTTTTTAAAAAATAATTACGTATTAAAAAGTACAGATTTTTCTTGGTAACATCTACTTTCTGAGAGCTGAAAGTTGTTGCACTAAAATAATAGGCCACTTGAAGTGTTCAAAAAATCTATTAATTAGTTCAGGATAAAAGTTTACAAAATGCATGTTTTACCTTAATTGCATTTACAAGCTTCAAAACTCTTCTCTTTTTAGAAAAAAATGTAATTTTTGTATGAGTGAAAGGATATCTTTGTTATTTTGGACCATTATGGATGAAAGCATATTTAAGATTAATTTAAATTTTGATACTGGTGAAGCTTGAGAGATTCTCACTGCATTGCATAACATGAGATGAAATTATATCTCATTTTTGTATTTTCTTGTAAAATGTGCAGCAAACATCGAATATTAAAATTAAATTTCTCAGAATTTGGTTGAATTTTCCGTAACTTCCCCCCCTTTAATTATATTTGTATGCGATATAAATTTGTTAGGAAAACACCCTGGTGGAGTATAAAATACCAACACCAGAAAAAGGCATTTTTCGAGAGCTCTACAGAATGATACTAATTTTTCTTCTTGTCTACCTTAAGCACTGATGGGGATTTCAGCGCCACCATCATTTGTATTAACGCGCTATGCCGGCATGAATGAGCAGTGAACTACCATACGTGTCTCCCATGTAATTGACTGTTCGAAAAGATAAATTAATTATGTTTTAAAAAGTTGTGTGGATATTGGTTGAAGTTATACAAAATGCCTCGAACCAAACAGAAAGGCGAATGAACGATTTTGAAACAGATTGTGACGCCAGGGCTGTGAATTTTCGTAGCTAAATCCCAAAAAGAATGGATCAAGATGCCTAAAAGGCGTATAATTGTTGTCAGCGATGGTTTCAGAAAGGCAGTAATGCAAAAAGACCGGAATCTGGTAGGTCCTAGATGAAGAATGAAAGAGAAGATCTCTGAATTCGGGGGACAAACCGTGACTAATCGGAATGTGTCAGCAGAATAAATTCGAGCCGTCAGAAGTTCTGGAATCGGATCGAGGACAGTTTGATATCGTCTTTCGGATTATGGTCTCCGGTCCAGACATACTTTTGCATGTTTACTACTTATTCCTAGGTACCGTCGAAAGCGTTTTCAGTAATGCTTTAAAAGAGTTGACCATAGATCCTAATGGAATGCAGTAGGGTTTTCGGAAAAGAGCGGTTTCTGTCAGTGGCAGATTTTGACACTTTGAGGCCACAGGCTCAAAATTGTGTTGAGGTCCCTCCTCCTACTCAATGTCCTAAATTCGCCGTCGGCTGAGCACTGCGATGTACTTCAAATAGATTTTGAGGTCCCCCAAGGACACGAGGCGAGCACCTGTGTGAAAAACCGCCTTTGGTTTCTGTCTGTTAGTGATGGTTGGACGTTGATAAAAAAAAAGAGACTTTACGAAAGACTTTTACCTAGTACTTTTCGGCTTATACATGACGGTCCAGTTCCGGACATTATAGTTTCTGGAGGAATATCATATTACAGCAGCATAATTTTCCTCATTATTTGTATCGACGACCCTGAATGACGAGCAGTTTATCAGAATGGTGATCCAACCCATTGTGATGATACCGTTCAATTGTTAGAGGTGTGTTCTGTACTGAAGTTGCGATCTGACGTATCCTTTTAAGACACGTCAAAACTCTATCATAGTCTTCATGATCATCAGATCTCTCACCGATTGAGCACATGTAGAACATGACTGGTAGGTAGTTTATTTTCCACCGAAGTGTATTTTCAGGCAAATTCTAATAGATTAGTTTTGTTTTTACATCAAATTTATCGGAAGAAAACAAACATAAGCATCAAAAATAAAAATAAGCAGAAGGATTTCCAAATTTTTTATGCTTCTTATAAAGTTAGAATCTAAGTTTGGTCTAAAAACAAATTTAATTTGCTTGCTTTATGCAAAATAAATATCGATTTTTTATAAAGAAAACACAAAAGGTATTAATAAAACTTTACATTAATGTGAAACTGAATTTATTATACCAAAAATATTTTTTTACGTATGTATAACTGTATATTTTAAATGCACGTAATTTGAAACAGCTTTACTTCTGAAAGGCCGTACTTAAAAACAGTAAAATGCATATGCACGAAAACAACATAAGTTCACTTTATGTGTACCTTTTATTTATTCTATAACCTATTTCGAAATTTTTGGAGCGAAAAGTTTCTAAGACAGTCACAGAATTTGAGGCACACATTTATTTTAAATAATTTTCTAATTTTTAATCTTATTTTGAAGAATTATTTAGTATTTTAAGCTGCAAATTAAATTCTGATGTTCCGTTGAAAAGACCGCCAACAGAATTGTATTGAGACATTATCTTCTAGCAATTTTATCCATTAAACTGAAACTCAATATTTTCTAAGTAATTTTCTAAATATGTTAAAAAAATTCCCCCAAAAAGTTTCTAAAACAGGCAAGTCATATTTTACAATAAGATCACATAAATGCTATAGAAATTGTTTTATATTCTTGAAGTTCTTCGCATTCCACTTAACGTAATAGTTAAAGAAAAAGTTATCTGTATTGAAATTGGAAAAAATGCAAGATCTTGAATTAAAAGGCCATTTTCAGAATTTTTTAGTCTCAATAATATTAATAACCTTCAAATTTTATATTACAGCATTCATAAAATTTTTTGCAGACATACGAGACTTTTCTAGTGTTGAACTTGTAGAGATTTGTTTCTAGTAGGGTTAGGACGAAGGCCAATGAATTATCACAATAGTAAAATTTAGCCCTTAAAGGCCCGATTTTTAAAAAAATTATTTAAAAATGTTTCTTAACTTTCACTTCTTGAATAAAACATGGGAAAAATATTTAAAAAATCCTATTTTGTTTTAAGTATGGATTATGGCTTAAAAAACAGTTTGTTACCAACTAACAACACCATTTATTTCAGAAAAAGTTTCCTTCATAAAATTCCTTAATGTCAAACACAGTTGAATTTTAATAACTAATAATACGGATAATAAATTTCCTTCATTATTGTAGAATAAACTATGTTATTCTCAAGCGTACAAATAAAGCAAAAAAAGATGCAGCCTCAAATGAAAAACATCTATTCATTTTTATTCTTTTATCAGCACTTAGGCCGCCATCTATATGTTATCAATTCATTTAATAGCATTTTCAATATGTATCCTATTGTATTTCAATATGTATCCTTTATTAAAGCTTTAGTCTTACTCTCAAGATTTTAGAAGACAAAATTGGGTATGTTGCTTAAAGGCAAACACTGGCCTTTAAGGTTTAAACTGAATTCTCATCTACAGTGGAGGTCAGCCTTCTTATTATAGATTTTATCGTGCATGGGGGAGTAAACAGCAGACTGAAAAAAAGTTTAAAAAAATGTCATTTGTAGACGCAGAGATAACTTTGAATATTGAAATGTTCCGCTTCTCAATGGTTAAAATAGACAATGTACAAAGTTTTGCAAAGTAACTCATGCGATGAAAATAATCAAACCTGGGTTTTCAAAACCTCCGACAAACTGGAAAGTATTTAATATCATAAGATATAATTAAGATACAACAAATACAGAAAAATACTATTGTAAATGCTGCTAAATTTATCCTCTATTTTAGAGAAAATTTACTTATATTTTCAGAAAATTTAGTTCAACAAAGAAATCGATCATTCATACGGAAATGGAACTAAATAAATGAAAAGCACACATAAGCTATCCCTAGTCTGTAACCAAATCAAATAACGTATCTGGTAAAAGTAATGTTTTGCCATTCTTCTCAAACACAGATTTAAAAGTCAAGAAGCAGCAACAATAATAATAAAAAATGAAAATTTAAAATAAATTAAAGAAACAAAGAAAGCTCGAATGCTAGTATAAAAACAAAGTAGTATCAGTGGCGCCCGGGGCAAATATGTATTTTTTGCCCCCAGTCGTCATTAGACTTAGCAAGGGTAAATGGCGCCCGAGACTTAGAATTATTTTTTCGTCCCTTCATCATATTTCACTTTAAAAAAGTAACCGAAACACTCTAATATTTTGTCCCCATGGCGCCCCCTAAGACTGGCGCCCGGGACATGTTTACCCTCCTTTCCCCCGGTCGCTACGTCTCTAAGTAGTATGGACTTGACGTACTCTAAAATCAAGGAAAAAGCTTATCTGATTTAAATAATAAAATAAATCACGGAAACACAAAGGCTGTCCGATGGACGAAAAGGGCCTGCTACTGACTAGATTTTTGATCTGTTGCCAGCGTACATGCGGAATGCATCTTATCATGATGTTTCACTTTATTTGTAAAAGTTTCTGTGCTCATGAAAATGAAACAATAACTATAGACCAAGAGGAACATCCCCCCCCCCCGCCTAAGCATCCGGGTAACTATTGAATGACCGGCCGCCGTAGCAGATAGTCAGGCACTGTTGGTTCTTGGATAATAGTCCATTACGAGTTGCTCATGCAACAACCCCCCGTTTTACCAGGGTACGACCTATCATCGGAAGTGGGCTCTAAGAGCCACACCACCATTATTGTGCCATCGGGTTGTGTTGCCGAATTCGACGGACAAATTCAGAGGGGTGATAGTAAGGCATTAAGAGGATGAAAAATTACCATAGAACATAGGGTCGCAAACGACGTTTAGTTGGTGAAAATCGCTAAAATACAGGGTGTCCGAGAATTGTTGGACACTGCTCAAAAATTAATAATAAAACAACTAATATAGTTTCAACTACGAATTTTTTTATATGAAAGAGCATTTTTAAATATTTTTTTCAGATAGGTAACACGCCGTTTTGGTGGTCCAGGGGGTCGTAAATTACCGAAAATCAAAAATTAGTTTAGAGCCATTATCTGCAAAAATATTAAAACTGGAAGAAAAATAAAAGCATGAAATTGTAAGAAATTTTACACTCTTTGTTATAAACATGTAGTGTGAAAACTGAAGAGTTTTCGAGATATTCAAGAATAACTAAAAAAGGCACCAGGAAACACGGATTGGCTTCTGCTGATTGGTATGCATTGATCAGTAGAAGCCAATCCGTGTTTTCTGGTGCCTTTTTTTAGTTTTTCTTGAATATCTCGAAAACTCTTCAGTTTTCACACTACATGTGAATTAACAAATTAAAGAGCGTAAAATTCCCTACAATTTCTAATTAACTCTTCGACAGCTGTATTCGAAAGCCAATAGCTGATTTCAAAATATACGTTGAACTTAACTGTTTGAACAACTATTACAAATTACTTAAAAAATAATTAACAATCACGCATTCAATTCTCAATCTATTACTGGTAAAACTACTTAAAACCGAGAAATTCAAACTCATATCATTATTTTTCGGAACTGTGAGCGCTTCATCTTTGTCCAAACAAAACTTATTGTCAAAATTAATTAGAAAATAAGATAAATAAATTTCTAATCCCTTTCATTTGTTTACAAACTGAAATGGATATAATTTTCTTTTGGAAAGAATGATTCGGGGAGAGCTGAATCCTGATCATAATTTATATCTCTTGAAAAACGCGAGTGATAATTTCTTTCAACAGCCAACTAAAACATTTCGTATATTTTACCTTAATTTTTTTTAATTTTATATTTTGACAAAATGGAATTTTGCAGTAGGAGGGCTCGAGTAATGATACTCATGCAGCGATCATTTAAAAAACATCCTACTAGTACTCTGACGTTAGCAAAACGACATGCATGATTTATTCAGGTTGATTCAAGAAAAAAGAAAAGATGAACAAAGTGGTAATACGTATGAAAATTAATATTTTTCGTCGAAGCTTACAGGGTAGGAAATGATCGTTAAGATGCCAGAGGGAACATGATAAAAAATGAAGTAAACAACTCGGATAAAATATTACGATATAAATTTATTGAATGTAACCAAAGTTTACATCGGTAGATACCCTGATAACAGCTTAGATCTTACGAAACATTCTATCAACATGGACTACAAATGTAAGATAACATTTGTAGTGACTTTCTCCGACACTTTCGTCAATATAGATTATTCACTAGTGAATGAGGACGTACAGCAGTTCTGCTGACAGCAAATTCCAAAGCATCCTAATTTTTTTGAATAATCTTCCGGTCAGGCAATCTGGATGATCAGATAAGTTATGGGACATCAACTTAATCTGCGAACTTCCCGAACTGGCACGATACATGGTACGACTGTCGTCATGGTATACAAGTTTGATAATAAAGTCTTCTACATAAGGGACGACGTTGTTGTCCAGGATGCGTTATTGTCCATAGCCAGACTTGCACCAACAGCAGTCGACAAACTCCAAACCCTGGTACTGCTCCTCCCAGCTGCATTGATCTTGGGATACTGTCCGGATGATACGGCTGTTCCTGCCTCCTGGTCATTAGGGATAGTCATACAAGAGAGGTGTTCAATAAGTCGGTGCAAAAAGCAAGAAAACTTAATTTTTTCGAGATAAACAATATTTATTTTTCAACATTGTCTCTTTTAAGGTTTATACACTTAGTCCAAAGATTCTCGAGTTTTTTTATTCCATCCGTGTAGTACGAATTTTCCAATCCCTCAAAGTAGGCAGTTATTTCGATAATAACCTCATCGTTCGATGGAAATTTCTTTCTTGCCAGCCATTTTTTTATGTTTTGAGACAGGTAGTAATCCGAAGGTGACAAATAATGAGAATAGAAGGGATACAGAAAAATTTGGTAGCGTAAATCCTGTAGTTTACGCTCACAAATGCAACACTGTTAGCTGGCATATTATCGTGGTGAAAAGGAATCTTCTTTTTCGCTGCATGAGGTTGTTTTCCTCTTATTTCACTATTTGAATGATCAGCAAAGATGTATAATACTTTCCAATAATTTTTTTGCTCTTTTGGAAAAAGCCAAAAAAGATTATACCACAAGCATCCCAGAAAATTGTAATCATAACCTATCCAGCTGAAGGGATGGTTTCCGGTTTTGGGAAAGCAAAATTTCTACTTGTAACCCATTGTTTTGATTTCCCCTTTGTATCAGGCTGATCGTGATGAAGTCAAGTTTCATCCACTTTTAAAAAAGGACTAAAAATTCTTCCGGATTTTTTTGAAAAATCTTCAAACTTTCTTGGTAACACATCTTTGAATCAGAGTGAGCAATCGCGGCATTCATCTATCGTACAGTTTTCTCATGTGCAAATGTTCGCGTAAAATATTATATAAACGGTAATTTGAGATGCCCATAGTCATAAAAATATCACGCATCCTCACTCTTCTGTCATAAATCAATATATCACAGATTTTTTAGGTGATCTTTTGATTAGTGTGCGTATGTGCCATGTGCTCATATGGCCACTTCAAAGTTACCTAACCACTTAAAAACTGTCTAATCTAAGATCCAGAATCATCATAACGTTTATCAAGGTTAGTCCTTGTTTCCTGAACAGCTTCCTCCTTCAGAAAATACTATTTTTTCGCTACACGAAATTCTTTCTCATTCATATTTCAGAAATCACGGTACTTAGTCGATTCAAACAAGTATCAAACACAGCCTAATAGATATATCTGACTGAAATTTTGTGCGATACCATTCAAAAGTTAGTGTCAACTAAAAATAATTTCGATACGGTCGAGCGACGCCTTGTCTTATAGAGTTTGCACGGACTTATCGAGCAACCCTCGTACCTCACATGCTGGCGATTCCTCCGGTACAGTACCATCTTTCGGTCCGTATTGCATCTTTGAGAATGGTTTGTTCCGGAAAAAAGTCATTGCTAATCAGCTGTAGTTAATTATAAATACTGTCAAACCCAAGAACTCCGCAATCTCTGCAACGTTGTGATTGCGTTGCCTGTCAAACACCATAACCAATTTTTACCAGCCAGTTAATCAAACTTTTACCAGTCACACTTTACCATTCAAGTATGTCTCGCTTACAGTCCGTTTCAAACGTTATGGACGAACGTGTAAACTGATCCCAAGATTTGCAATACTTTCGAGATTCCTTTACGATTTACACTTTTCCCTGATATGATATATGTTGCAGACCAGTGGTGTAGTCGCACAATAAGAACATTCTAAAAGCAAGGCCGGAACGCTCTAACCTGGAAGACAAAAATCGCGCTGTCTTAAAGACATTTTCACAATTATTTTTTCTTATTTATTTCTCTGGAAAAAAAGCAGTGCCAGAACGTCGTTCCGGCTCCACTACACCCCTGTTACAGACATACAAATCTTATAGTGTACGCTGGCGTAAATGCTGATTTCGCAATATATTGTCCGGGGGGTTATTGCGAAAACCCAATAATGTCTTAAAGGTTACAAAATGAACTTCAGTTAAAAAATTACATTCACTACTTAAAACAGCGATAACCAGCCGTAATGTATGCTTGACAAAGGCAACGGAGGAACTGGCGAACTTTCTCGAGTACATCAGATACATAACACACTTGTGAGCCGAAATTCTAGCAATGAGTTTTTTTTTTTAATTTAAGGAGAGTCGTGTAGAAGAGACTCTTGAAATGTATCTACGAAGAGAAATCAAGATATGTCAGGTTGAGATATTACAGGACCAAGTCATGCAATTACAACTCAAAATCCATCTGCCTAGGAAAGTGAAATCCAGATAATCCTTTCTCTCTCGCCGAAAATGGGGTGACGCTACAGGAGAAGCTCACGAAATTAAACAACTGTTGTTTTGTATATAGAGTTTTGTTACACAAAATATCGATTATTGGTGTTTAAGACTAAATTCTGTTTAATTGTTATATGAATTATTTTTAAATACATTTGAACATAATCGGGGCTATTTAACTAGGCGTAATAATGCACCTTTGAGTATAACGAAAGTAATAAGTATTTTTCTCAAAAACAAGTAAACGAAAAATCGGAACTAAAGCGCTTGGATAGAAGATGTAAATCATTGAAAGACGGTCAACTAGAGGAGTTAATCTAACTTTCATTCACTAGTTATTCGAATGTTAACTAGTTTCATCAATTGTAAACATTCAAATCTTTCTTTGAACGCATATTTCTGCTATCTAAAATTTGAATAATTCTGTTATGGAAAAAAGAAGTTTTACAAATTAGGAATCCGGTGATAATCATTTAAAACAATCTTCTCCTTGAAATTATTTTCATTATAAAATTTTTCGAAAGGTCTTTTATAATGGATTTTTATGGTCATATTGCTCATTCATTAAAAATTCTCTTCAGAGATTTGCTTAATATTGTGGTTAATAGACATGCTTTGGATAGAGTGCAGTTACATTTTGAAACAATTATCAGTATAAATTATCAAGATAAATATTAGAACTCCTTATCAGTAAACACTTTTATTTAACTTGACTTGTTTCATGTTTGTAATCGATTTTTCATTCACTTCGGACCCACAGTCAGAGTTCAAGCCGTATTTTTTAATACTGCAAAAAATATTCAAGCACCTCAAATTCATATGCCATTAAATGTTCATGATACGTTTTTGGTGGTAATTTATGTGTTGATCTAACACATGCGCATAATCATTTCCGTAGTATAATTAAAGGCTTGATAAAAATTAAAAAACAGTTTTTAAAACCACACTTTCATTAGTATACTAAAAAGCAGATTTTTAAAATTTTAATTGCTTTCTACTTTTTAATCTCGAGATAAATTGTTTTTCAAACTCGCTACCAGGTGGCGCCACTCGTACGAAATAAAAATTTAATTTAATGAATGATTAACTCATAATTAAGCTCTGAAAATATTAAAATAGTATATTGACATCTAGAATACACAAATTTACAAAATTTCATACCTCTAGCACATCAGGAAGTGAATGAAAAATCGATTACAAACATGAAACAAGTCAAGTTAAATGAAAGTGTTTACTGATAAGGAATTCTAATATTTATCTTGATAATTTATACTGATAATTGTTTCAAAATGGAATTATTGGCCTTTAGTAGCTCTACTCTCTACGTCAAGTTAACAGCACAGACTTGAAGAAAGGGAGACTTAAAAATTAAAAGAAAAAACAGCCTTGTTATGCGTAATGCTATCATTGGGAAAAACGAGCCCTTTCTATTAATGGTGTTAGATTTTCAAAACTTCGATGGGAATGTTGCAATTACTTTGCTGTCAATTTTTTTATGTATCCCTACATGTTTTACCGGAGATCCCGGGGACATTAATTATTTCTTCTTTTCGTTCATTTAAATTTTGGTTTTTGTTCTATGTCCTTGAATGTCGTAACCAATAACTGGCTCCATCTGGAGTTATATTATTTGTTTTTCCCTAGCTATCTATTTCGTCTTCCTTTAAATGTAACCATTGTCAAAGGAGATGAAAAAAATGGACAGAAATTGTAGTCTAGTGCTGATATGCTTATGTAATGTGAGATTTTTTTTTTTTAGTCTCTCTTGTGCATAAGTACAGTCCGTAAGAAATTATCCGAGCACAGCTTATTATTCGGAAACTAATTATCACGCATTAAAGCCAAAAATATCAATAGACCTTAAGTTATAACGTCAATAAGTATAACCAGATTTTACTTATGAAAGAACCATCTTTATTTTAAAATTTGTATCAACTCAATTTTTCAGTATTGAATACAAATTCAGTTTCTCCAGATTAAATTAGCTCGAATACATATAAAATGTTATTTGGATGAAGTGATTAAAGAATTATCAGAGGGTTGAAATTTGGGTTTCCTTATACTAAATGAAGATCAACATATTTTCGATGTATCTCCAGATATAATCATTCGATAACAGTTATTAATATTTTATATTAAAATGCTGAATAACTTAAGAAAAAGTTATGTATTTATTAAAATTTAAAAAAATGTTTTGTAAATTTTATTACTAAGTTCATATTTAAAAAAGCTGGGGATAGAAACACAAAATATTTTTGATGTCAATCGATACAGCAGCAGAGGAATCATAAATGTATAAAATTGGGTTGAATAAATAACTAGTCTAGAAATATACTAAGGAAATGCTCAATAAATAATTAAATAATGTAGGGAAACACAAAAGGAAGATTATGGATGGCAAAAAAGTACAATGTTGTAGGTTTTATAATACGAAATGTGATTAACTCTGATGCTAGCATAAGCCGGACAGAGACTATTCATGCCCAGAATAATATCATCTATGACGGTTTAGATATCTGCCCAAAAACGGAGAAGACACGCTCGTAGCCCGGAAAGATTCCGAGGAGGACCAGGGAATAAAAGTAAACGCCTCCATAGCATGTCCCATACTTGTTCAGAGGGATTCAAGTCGGATGATCCTGATGGTCATTCTACACGAAGATGTGTATTAAGTGCTGGCTACCAATATGAGCCCTATGAACTCGGGTATTATCGCCCATGAAAACATAATGGGTACAAACATACTCTACAATGATGTCTATACCGTGTTGCAGTCACAGTAGCGTAAAGGTAGATATGGAGATTGGCTTCTACTTATTTAAGCATGAAAGAAGCAACATGAACTTTATCTGACGTATCAAATAATAAACTATGAACACTCCATTTAATTCAATTTATTTCTTTCTTTTCTAGAAGAATCTATTTGCAACGGAAATGATCAACAAAATTCTAAAAACTACATTTTTCTACTGTTGCCACAAAAAATATATGTGATGAACAAAACTAAATATGATAAAAAATAAATGCTTTAAATAAAAAGAAAACGATATTTACAAACAAATATTAAATGCTTTAACTAAAAAGAAAACGATATTTACAATCAAATATTAAATGCTTTAAATAAAAGAAAACAATATTTACAATCAAATATTAAATGCTGCGTGAGCTATAATTCAGCCACTACATTACTCCCCCACCAGTAACTATGTTACGTTACGAAGAAGGGAAATATGAGTAGTGTGACCAACATAAACAATTATTTAACATTGATATCATAAAGTTCAATATAGTTAACTACAAATAGTACTTAAAATCTTCGAAGGTAAAAATGTCTTAAAATCAGTCCTTGAATCGGACGGGTAAACGAATAGTTCTACCTGTGCGAGATTGTTTCTACGTCAGATCTGGTTTATTATCTGATGTCTGCAACTTGATGTGATCAGTGGTTGTCGCCTTGGAATGGTCCTCAGCTAAAATATAGGCTGGCTTCAAGCGATCTAATGATACATTAACATTTTTCCCTTTTATGTTAATAGTAAAGTATTTATCCTTCCTTTCAATTACGGGGAATGGTCCTTCGTAAGGAGATTCCAATTGCTTTCTAACTCTATCTATACGTTGAAAAACGTGAGAGCAGTTTTGTAAGTCTTTATGCACAAATATGTGTCGACTCGAATTTCTACGAGTGGTCCTTGGTCCCACGGTTTCCATTTGTTTCTGGAGGTTCTTAGCAAAGCCTTCCGATGCTGTTCGGATACTGGGTTCACTAAAAAACTCTCCAGGAAGTCTGAGACTTTCTCCGTACACTATTTGTGCAATTGAATGATTGTTATCTTCTTGAATTGCAGTACGCAAACCCAAAAGTACTGTCGGTAACGTGTCAATCCAAGACAGATTGTTGTGAGCTTTTAATGCTGTTTTTAATGTTCTATGAAGGCGTTCAACTTTGCCGTTACATGCAGGATGGTAGGCTGTAGTATGTTGCAGCTTAATACCACAGATTTTGGACGAAGTTTGCAATATTTCACTTCTGAACTGAGTTCCGCGGTCGGTAATAAGTTTGTGTGGCGTTCCAAAACGTGTTATCCAGTTGCTATAAAATGCTCTTGCCACAGTGTCTGCTGAAATGTTATCTAAAGGAATTGCTTCCATCCAATTTGAAAATCTGTCGATGCAAGTTAAACAGTAAATATTCCCTCTCGATGGAGGAAGAGGACCAATGAGATCTATATGCACAACACAAAATCTGCCTGAAGGTACTTCAAACTCGCCCAATTTTGTTTTAGTGTGGCGATTGATTTTAGCTTTTTGGCAAGGAATGCAGGTTCGAATCCACAATTGCACATCTTTTTTAATGCTAGGCCAAATGAATTTTGAATTCATTAATTTTATAGTTGACTTAATTCCTGGATGTGATAGGCCGTGAATATGCTGAAAGATTTGTTTTCGAAAAGCTTCTGGAATGTAGGACCGAATTTTGCTAGTTGAAGTATCACACCATAAGTATTTCCCCGAAGGTAGAGGGTACTCCTTTAAATTCAAGGAAGTAATGGTTTGCAAGCTCTTCAGTTCTTCATCTTGAGTTTGTGCATCAGCTATTTGATCGTAATCTATTGACGAAACTTCAGTAACCCTAGACAACGTATCAGCTACAATGTTATTTTCACTTTTTATATATTTAATATCAGTCGAAAACTGAGAGATATAGTTAAGTTGACGAGCTTGTCTTGGTGCCGCTTTGTCAAGCTTTTGGTGAAAGGCAAATGTTAAGGGCTTATGGTCTGTATAAATTGTAAATGTTCTTCCTTCCAGATAATGCTTGAAATGTTTAACTGAAAGATATATGCCTAATAATTCCCTGTCATACGTGCTATAATTTTGTTGTGTATCGTTTAACTTTTTAGAATAAAATGCAATTGGCTGCCAAGTTGAGTTTTCGTATTGCTGTAACACTGCGCATATTGCTGTATCTGAAGCATCTGTAAATAATGACAGAGGTAATTCAGAATTGGGAAAAGACAACAACGTTGCATTTGCGAGATCATTTTTGCACTTTTCAAACTGTTTTTCAGCTTCATCAGTCCATTGGATCTTTCTTTTTAGAACCTTTAAGGTATTCATGTAACAAAGCTTGATTCTTTGCTGCGTCTTTTAGATAACGACGATAAAAATTGAGAATTCCAAGAAATGTTCTAAGGTCTTGAATATTTTCGGGTCTTTTGTAATTCATAATAGCTTGAACTTTATCTGGCAGAGGACGAGAACCTTGGGGTGTAATTAGATATCCCAAAAATTCGATTTCTTCAACAGCGAATACAGATTTCGAAATATTTATTCTTAAGCCAAAAGTATTCAATCTTTCTAAAACTAAATTAAGATGGATTTCATGCTCTTGATTGCTTTTGGATGCAATGAGTATATCGTCTAAATATGGAAAAACAAAGTCCAATCCTCTGAGAACTTCATGGATAAATCGTTGGAATGTTGCAGGAGCATTTTTCAAGCCAAAACTCATTACGTTAAATTCATATAAACCGAAAGGTGTGATTATAGCTGTTTTACATTTGTGCTCTTCTGCAATGGGTATTTGGAAATATGCTTTAAATAAATCTATTTTAGAAAATATCTTGGTCTCTTTTAATATTTGATGGAAATCTTCTAACCTAGGTATTGGGTAGCGATCGGGAATCGTCTGAGCATTAAGCTGACGGTAATCCCCACATGGCCGATAGGACCCATCTTTTTTCGCGGCTAGATGCAAAGGACTTGACCATTGCGAATTCGATGCTCGAATTATTTCATTGTTGAGCATAAATGTAAACTCTTCTTTAGCTATCGCTAGTCGTTTGGGATCAAGCTGTCGTGCTTTGGCATGAATAGGTTGACCATTTGTTTCAATAAAATGCTTAACATCATGTTTTATTTCCTTAGGGACAAGATTAGGTCTAGAAATTTCAGGATATTTAAGGAGTAAATTCGAAATTTTTATGGATTTATTCAATGTGCTTATAACGTTATCATTTGAAATAGCAGTTATATCACCTAGCACAAAGAGATTTGTTATCCCATCAATTAATTTTTTCTTATTTATGTCAACAAGTAAGTTATATTTGTGAAGAAAATCAGCGCCCAAAATACCTTTTGTGACGTCAGCAATTATGAATGGAAACTGAAAATCACGACGTAATCCCAAATCCAGATTTAACATCTTTATACCATAAGTTGAAATCTCAGTGCCATTAGCAGCATATAACAGATATTCTACTTTTTTTTTTATTTTGAGACGTAGCTGGAATTATGCTAACATCAGCTCCACTGTCTACGAGAAAACGCAAATTTGATCTTCGGTCACGGACGAATAAACGAAATTTGCGACATTCCTTTTCATTTTCTGCAGCAGAGTTTGTCGCTGAACTTACTGCAGACTTGAGTTTTCCTGATTTTCTTGTGGTTTTTGATTCCAACTGCAAGGAGGTTGACATTTCTCCGGAAAGCATTTGGTTCCAAATCGAAAATGGAAGTAACACAATTTCCCTTTTGGATTGAAATCATGGCCCCGGTTACTACGGCTTCGAGATCGATTACGGAAATAATTGTTATTCCGCGTTCTCGGTATAGCTCCAGTACGAATACATAATGCAGAAACTTGCTGTTCTAAATTTTTAACTCTATCTAACAATTCGTTAGAAGAATTGTGTTCATAGCTTGTACTGTAAATTTCGGTTTTAGGGCTCATATCGCAAATTTTGTCAGCCATAATCGCCAAACTATCACTATCTTCTTTACTGACGATTAAGATATTTTTAATAGAGTCTGGTAGTTTTCCACAAGCCATAAAGTTTTAATCAAATTTTCAGAAACATCTGATGTAGCTACTGATCTTAATTTTTGTAACAACTGACTAGGCTTTAAATCACCTAAGTCAATACCAGTGATTAAACGTTGAATTCTTGCATTTTCACTCTCTTTAAATAAATTCAAGAGTCTAGTTTTGGAATCCGTATATTTAGTTTGGCTATCACTACGTATGATATCCCATACATTTTCAACAAATTTGGGATACAGTTGCGAAATTAAATAGTTAAATTTCGTTTCTTCGGCAGTGATACCGCTTATTTTGAATTGGGCCTCTACTTCATAAAACCATATTTCCGGTTTATCTATCCAAAATGGAGGAATTTTTACACTCACCTTATGCAACTCGGTTCCATCTGCTTTTCCGTCTTCAATCGACATCTTTTTGTTTGCAGGAACGGGTCACCAATATGTTGGCTTCTACTTATTTAAACATGAAAGAAGCAACATGAACTTTATCTGACGTATCAAATAATAAACTATGAACACTCCATTTAATTCAATTTCTTTCTTTCTTTTCTAGAAGAATCTATTTGCAACGGAAATGATCAACAAAATTCTAAAAACTACATTTTTCTACTGTTGCCACAAAAAATATATGTGATGAACAAAATTAAATATGATAAAAAATAAATGCTTTAAATAAAAAGAAAACGATATTTACAAACAAATATTAAATGCTTTAACTAAAAAGAAAACGATATTTACAATCAAATATTAAATGCTGCGTGAGCTATAATTCAGCCACTACAAGTGCGGCTGGTCTAAACCATCAATACTACTACCTCTGCATATGTCCAATTCCTAGTTTTATGCCGAGTTCTAGTGTTTCTCCAAATCTGTAATCGTCGAGAATCTGCCTAGAGGCTAAACCGGGACTCTTCTGCAAAGATCACGGTTCCCCATTGTTGTTATATCCAGTTGATGTGTATCGAACCCAGTATAAGTGGCTTTTTCTGTGCGAGACCTTCAATAGAACGCAAGTCACTGGTCTCCTTGCTGATTTGCGCGTAACCATTTGTAAACAGTTCGCTGTGATACAGCTCTTCCCGGTGATGTTACTAGTCCGAGGCAGGCTAATGTTCAATGGTTGATCTGTGGCTTCTTGCTTGACAGGCACAGAAAGCTGACATCTTGAGTTGTGGCTCTTGAATAACCTCTCATTGTTCTTCGTGACAACTGTTCCATCACTTTGATACCAGTTTCACAAGCGGTAAATAACAGAACGAATGACATTATTATTTATACTTCCGACTGTTGAAGGCCTAATTCAAGGCGTCCTATTATCTTCGATCGCCTGGCGTCATTCAGATGATATCATCTACTCATTTTTCACAATTTGGCTGTTTCGATGTTTGCTCTGACATCTGAAACACTGATACAGAATACGCCAACAGCAAGTAGTTTCTGATACCAGACACCATTCTTTTAAAAACATGCTGGTCTGAAAAAGTTTTACTATTGACTTGTGTCTCCATGCGCGCACCTGTCACGCATGTATATTTTGTAGTTACATTTGTTTCTTTCGTCTAATAATTTTCCCGTTTGTTACTTATATTTTGGATACAAGTGTATATACAGTGTGCCCACTAAAATCTTGTCCCCCACATTAACTTCAGAACGACGGCAGCTAAAGTCACGAAATAGGTGTTTAGATGTATTACAGTTGCTATACGTGACTCGATGACACTAGTTACAGTGCCATTTATCAACATACTTCGGAGTTAGTGTTCCTATCTCAAAACCGGTATGAGATACAGACAAAAAGTCATTATCAGACATGTAGAGCATATTTTTGACAAAACGTAACAGTGTGAGGTGCTGATAAAAATACTCTAAGTAAACTGTAATTTCAATAACATTTATAACATAATTTTAGTTTTTAATGAATGTTTAAAAAATGTATTTCTTATGATATTCATTGTTCCTTAATTACCTTTTAGAAATGTTGTTTTAGCGCTTAACATTTATGTTAAAAAATATTTTCAATTTTATAGTACACTAATGAAAGCGCGTTTTAAAAAACTTTTTTAATTTTATTAATCTCTACTTTCTATAATATACAGTAAAGCACCGTTCATACGTTTTTCATTTAAACGTTGTTTACATTTATACGACGTCGTTTCATCACAGTCCCGATTCATTCGTATTCATTTTAATGATAAAATACTTCGTTTAAACGTCGTTTCCCCCGTACTAAAATGTGAAAATTTCCTCTTTTCTATTATGTGAACTATGATAAAGATATCATGACTTCGAAATTATTCACAATTGATGAATTAATAGAAGACAGATTGTCTTGTTCTAATTTAAGCGATGATGAAGAAGCTATTCCACCTTTCTTTAAAGATTCAATGTACTCTTATTCCACTGAAAAACGTCGAACTTATTTATTTTGTTAGAAGAATAGAGGAGAAAAATTCAATGAGATCAATTTGATTCATAATGGCGTGCTTAATACTTACACACAACCAGCACGTCAGACGACGGTTAAAGATTTTCTTAATTAAACACCTACCTAGACGCACATAAATCGTATAAGATATGTATGATTAGTACTCAAGATATGCAATAAATATATGGTTTTTTTCACTTTTATGCTAAATATTTAGTCTTAAAATTTAATTATTGATTTCCATACTAGGTAGTATTATACTAGTACTATCTTAAAAAAAATTAAAATTAACACTTTTAAATTAATTTGCATTAATAGCATTAAATTTTTAATAATCACAGTAGTTTAGTAAAATTTCCATTATACGTCGTTTTATGCGAGTCCCTTGAAAGACGTATAAACGGTGCCTTACTGTATTTCACAGTTCATTTTTATAAATGTTATGGAATCTTGTAATAAATTTTTTTTCCAAATTCACACACAGATAACATCTCTAATAATGAATCCAAATTTAATTTATATTAATCGATTGACCGATGATTTAGTTATGAACATATTTAAATATCGTATTTTCATCGGGAGCACACTGCGGTACAAGATTTAAGAACTTTAGAGCGTCATGAAGTGAGTGAAAAATCGATTACAAAATTCTGTCTTCACAAATGTGAAACAAGTTGAATAATAGCATACAAAAATGCAAGATAGCGCATAAATGTAAGCGTACATCTATTTACTTAATTTATTTCGTAACGGTGTCCTTTCTTTTGTTCCACAACTTTTATGGGAGGTAAGATTTTAAGCCCTTCTTTTTATATTTTGTTTAAAAGACTTTTTAAATTTCTTCTTTGTAGATAAATGATTTTCTTTCCTATACATTTCGGAATGGGTTCAGGCCTTAGAGGATATTAAATTCAGACATTAAAGTCTTTTTCCTCTACAGAAAACCTATTCTATTTTTGAATCTGCATGGATGAATGGCCTCTGATGAAGTCATCCACCGGATTCTTACTTCTTATCGTTGTCTGCTATTATTTTTGTATTTTTAACTCTTCCACAAATAAAATTACCTTTATTAGTATTTTTATTTATTTTGTACTTCGCAATTTTTTCCTGGATGATGCTGCATTTGCGCACACCAATTAAATTGCTTCTATTAATGTTTGTCTTTTTAGATATTCAATCCTTATTTTTTGTCTTTTTAGATATTCAATGTAAAAATGTAACTCACAAAATTTCTACGTCTAATTCAGATTCTTATCTTTAAAAAAATATTATCATGTCATGGATTTTTTGTTATCTGGAGATAGCAAGCTTTCGGACTCCCCTCATATATTGAAGCCTCACTAACATGTGCTTTCCATCGTGGATGAAAAGCTGAATGATGTTTCCTGAAGGACTTGGTAGAAGGTCTCTGACACTTAAACCGACAGCTGTTAATAGACAGGACATATAGCCGATACGTCTAGTTTACAAACATGACGTGTAAATGACATGCCTTTCAGGGTACGTGACACTTAGGAAACATGTATATTTAAGTAAATTTCTTGATTTTATTAATCTGTTTATTTAATCTATGTTAAATAATTTAGCTATTTTAATGATTTGAATAATCTTACTGATAATTATACTATCAATGATGTAATTATAGTATAACTAGCTTTATTATCCAGTTTTGACCGGAACAGATTTAAATTCATACTTTATTAATTACAATTAATTTTATTCCTCTTGTAATTAAATAATGATTTTTATATGAACTATGCCATATTCCTATCCATTACTTAATTAAATATCTTTAGAAATAATTATTTTTGAAAGCTGAAAATAACACAGTTGACTTAGAAATGGTCCCCAGAATGACATATGCAAATTTCATGTCATTACTGTTCTCCACTTCAGAGGAGTTCTTGTGGCAGATATACACATGTATTTTCTGTTTTATATCATCGATCGTAATATTTACGTACACTAATAAATTAATAACTAATAATAGTAATAAAGGAAACGTATCATTGCCTCCATGGTACGCAGTCATACGCAAATGTAGGAAATCGAGTGCGATCCGAACATGGCCAACATAAATCTTGCTTCCCTCTCCCTTAATCTCAGTCATTTTCATTCTTAAATAAATGGCCGCAATGTAACTCGGGGATATAAAGTCTATTCTATGATATGCTCTTCTTTTTTTGATAATTTTTCCTTTATAACTTCCATAATTAGCCCTAATGAGAAAGTAAATGAGTGTTCTGTAAGAAAAATCAAATTGTAATGCATTAAAAACATTATACAGGATGCCCACTAAAGTCCCTTACAACCCTTTTAACTACCGAATGGCTGCAGCTATCTTCATTAGAGTGGTGTCTAGGTGGGTAAAGTGATTATGCGCTACTGGATGAAACCACTTACAGCTCCACCTGGTGGAAAACGGTGGAGTTAGCGTTATTATCTCTAAAACGGTACGAGATAGAGGAAAAAAATGAATTACAAAGTTGTAGAGCATCATCGATTTAATACAAAAAGACACCTTGTGGACTTTAAGTGCTTAGAATAGAACACTTAAAACACGTATTTGTTCGCGATTTTCTACACTGACACGTGACAAAACATTCTTAGAAAGAAAAAAAAAACAACTGGTTATCACAAGATACCTTTATTTTCGATGTTCAAACTTCTCTCCGTCAGCTACAATGCACATCTGGACCCTTGCTTGAACTTCACGTTGCACACGGTGTAGCATATTTTCGTGACATCACAGTTTTGGAAGCCGCAAACAAACAAATGTGCATTTTAAGCGTTCTGTTTTTAGTATTCATGACCATAAGATGCCTTTTTGTACTAAATAGATAATGCTCTACAACTTTGTAATTCACTTTTTTCGTCTGTCTCGTACCGTTTTGGAGATAATAACGCTAACACCACCGTTTTCCACCAGGTGGCGCTGTAAGTGGTTTCATCCAGTAGTGCATAGTCACTTTACCATGCCTAGACACCACTCTTATGAAGATAGCTGCAGCCATACCGAAGTCGGGTCACACACACACACACACGCTCTGCAGCACAAGAGCCTTGACTTTCATCCCGATTACAAAGAAGCGCGAGACAATATTCAGCAGGATTGCATCAAAACAACTTATAGATGTAGATTGCATGCGTATCTATTAGAAATTGCGACAAATGACGTGAAATAAGGGTAGTTCTTCGTCTGACAGCTGTACTCTTGAACGGAGGACGATACATTGAACACATTTTAAGCTGTTACTTCACTTATGGTCTTATCCCGTATAACGCATCGCTCCACCAACTGCAGAGACAGCTAATCGTGTAGACTGTTCACTCTGCTATAAGTTATTCTTGGATTTGTCCCAAAAATTTCTTGCTTTGTTTCGTTTGTTTCTGTGCAATCGGTAATTTTCTATCTTCAATCGCTGGCGATTTATTGATTTTTAAAGCCTTTCCTGTCTTCTGAATCTGTATTTACTTACATTTATATACACGAGGGCTTCAGTAGGCATCGATTCATAGTTTACGTTTTCAAAATCTTTGGTGGATGACTCCAATACTAAAAATCCAAAAATTGAAATCAGTAAAATTTCATTTCAATATCTAACTCCTTTATTCGCGATTCTCTACAACACAGTCTAAATAAAAATTGGTTGTTAAATAAAGCTATCGAAATGTAACCGATTTATATATATATATATATACAGAAATGTAACATGATGAATATACTACTTATAACAAAATAAAATGCAATCAAAGACGGAAAAACAAAACAAAAATAAGAATATAACAAATGAAGCGCAAATAAAATAAAAAATAGAAAGGTAGGAAGTTAAATATCCCGTGATAATCAAATTTTTATGTATTTTTAGTGTATTAAGATCTAATGAATACCTCTGAAGAACACAAACCAAATAAAATAAAAACAAAATCTTCTACAAGGTTAAGGACAGTTATACAAGAAAATATATGAATTGTGAAAATATATGATGGAAAAAAATGCGTTTTTTCACGAGTTAAATTTTCGTCGCATACTTATCTGAAATGAGTAATTATTAATAGCAGTAAGTGGGCATAAAGATCGAAGTTTTTTGTTGTTATCAAGTTCGAGTCATAACAAATTTACTTTCTTTCGTTATCTGTCTCCATAGTTTACGCTTATAAACTCTATATAAGAAAGCATTTTTAACATGAACAATTTTGATTTTTGCAGTTATCCAAATCTTCATTACATCAAAGATTTGCCAACTGATTTCTGATCTAATGAAATCTAATACATTTTTTTATATTTGAAGATATTTAACCTTTTTTTATACGAGACTTCAAAAATTCTTTTGCGAATCATTCCCTCTCCCCTTATAATAGAAATTTCAGAATTTAAAGGTTGTTAGATTTAGAATTTTGTAAGAAGGCCTTCTGTTTTGTGTTGATTTGAAATAAAATAAAAATTTGTTTTAAAATCATTTATTTTTGTTTAAAAGATATGCTTAGTATATGCTTTTAGAATTTCAGAGTGTTATTTTTCATTTAAACCATGTTCTTTCCATTATTGTCCCACAGATGGCGCTACAAATCCTTACTCTCAATTTGAGACGTTTAACAGAATACATATTCAGCGAAAATTCTTTTCCTTTTATCTGTCTTCGTCTAACAGAATTATTCTGCCAACTAAAATATTTTCTAGATTCCGTAAGGGTAAATTTTGATTTTATTTACATAAAGCTGCATAGCCGAGACTGAATAATTATCTTTTATTCGTAATTTTTCTGTCTCAAAAAAAGTTCGTACAAGGAGTTGTATAGGTCCAGTATTTAGCTTTTTGTATATCATATGAAGCAGCAGCTAGTATTCCTCAGATAAATATGTTATTTGAAGAACATTTTTTTTGGAAGAAGCTCCCTTCATTGCACTGGGACTTTGGAAGAAACAGTGCTTATCTAGAGTGTATAATATATCTAGAGTCTATATTCTATATTTTATCTCTGTTTCTATGGATAAATAAGCGCGATGTAAAATACTCCTTTCTACTTTTCTCCAGCAGGATTAGCTAGAAAAATGAATGGGCTAACAATCACTATGACTCATCCGCACAGTCAAGGCAGTATTCTTCTTTTATTTCTTTTTTTAATTCTATTTTTTATCTCTATTTTCTTTTAAAGATAACAAAAGGCAATCATAGCATTGTCGGTATTATAGAAAATTGTAATTAAAGAAAAATATCTTAAATTCTATTTAGGTAAAAGAGAAAAAAATTAAGGTGCAAATCATTGCTTCGCCACTAACTGTTCAATTTCAGTTAAAAGCGGGATATAAATAGGGTTACCATAATTGCCAAGCATTGATAAGGGACGTCTGAGTGCTAAATAAATGAAGCATGAAAATTGTAGGTATGTAATGGTTTATTTTACTCTGATAAAAAAAAAACCCCAATAAAGTTTAAGCAATCTAATGAAATAAACACGTAGAATAATAAAAAAAGATGCAAGGCTGATCCTTTTTAGCCCAGTCATATTTTTAAGTTGATTTTACTTTCTTAACCCCTTAAGTCTCGCCCCCGTCATATTGACGTGCATCGAATTATCGCATTTTTAGGCTTCTAAACTAAAATTTTGTCATTAATTAGCTTTATAATTTGACACAAAAATGACGTAGAATCCATAAACATCTCAAGTATTCTATGCCTTCTTAGATGAATGAAAACGACACCCCTTTCCAAAACAGGTGGGGTCATCTTATTAAATAGCAAAAAAATGCGATCCTTAAGGAGATAATTAAATCATTTTCTTCTTTCACATAATTATAAAATTGCGCGCAGTTTATTTTAAAACTGTAATGACAAATCATAATTGCTTCATTTGGCTCCGCTGACAGCCTGTTTCTTTCCTCCGGCCATTGAGTTGATATTATGGAAAATATTCTCTCCATATTTGCATTGTGGGCTAGAATGGCAAACACACATTCATATAACTTTATTACATCTGATCAATGTAAGGGTGAAAACGGGAAAAATAATAATACGGGACTGAATAGTGAAATACTGTGACAATTCCGTATATACGGGACGTATGGCAACCCTGGAAATAAAGGATCTCCTGTTCGAGTGCTCCCAAAAGAACTTCCACCCTCACCCACCCCTCTGAGTTTGCTCTCTTTCTCTCTTGTGTTAGTGTCTAGGTATAGTAAAAAGGCTATGCGCTGCTTGATGAGACAACTTACAACGCCATCTATCGGCAAATTTTCGAATTAGCTGTCATATCTCGAAAACAGTACAAGATACGAGAAAAAGATCAAATACAAAATTGCAGAGCGTCTTCGATTTAGTACAAATGATACCTTGTACTCATTAATACGAAGAAATGAACGTTTAAAGTGCACATTTGTTTGTTCTCGATTTCCGAAACTGTGACGTGTCTAAACGGGTTAAAGGGAGAAAAACAATTAGTTATCACAATATTCCTTTATTTTCGGTGTTCAAAGTGCTCTCCGTCATCTACAATGTAGATTTGAGTCCTTGTTTAAATTTCACTTTGCACGCGTTTTAGCATGTAGTTGGTGCGCAAACACAAGCAACAGTAATATGTCCTGCAATGTTGGCGGAAAGGTTCATACACCTGCTGTGTGAGTTAATTCCACAAGAAAAAGTATAGGGGTCATTTTTTGCTCGAAAAATAACATTTTCTCCTTTTATTCGTGTCATATGACGTCAAAATTTCCGAAAATGCGAGCAAACAAATGCGTATTTTACACGTTTCATTCTTAGCATTAAAGACACCTTCGTACTAAATCGAAGACGCTTTACAATTTTGTAATTGGCCTTTTTCCCATATCTTATACCGTTAGTTCCGCTAATTCCAAAATTTGCCGATAGATGGCGTTGTAAGTTGTCTCATCGAGTAGCGCATAGCTTTTTTACTATACCTAGACACCAATTTTATGGCCTAAGCTGTCATCGTTTAGTAGTTAAGGGGGGGGGGGGTAACGGATATAAGTGGGAACCCTGTATATAGATCTAGAATTAGGTGGGAGATTCTTCAGTTGATTATAATGAAGACGTAGTGAAGACCGTCTTGCAGTTACATCTAAAAAATAAATGTTTTATCTAAGCGTCAGTGGAAAATAATTATGGGGTTAAATAATCCATGGGGGTGGGAGAGAACAGAGAAAGCTACGCATCTTACGATACTGCTTATTTAGAAGCTCAATTGCAGATTTACGAGTTCACAGAACGAGAAGATATTCTTTTTTTGATTCACAACTCTAATTCCGAGTACCAGATGAATTTATATATGTCAGAAAGGATTAATGATGCCAGATAAGTATGGGCCATAAATGAACATTTAAGTATTGAGTTTAAATGAAAAAATAATTTAAAATACACACACATCACCCCAGTGGGTTTCCACAATATATATTTAGTAGATTGACAGTTATAATTAACAAAATTTAACAAAGATAACTATAAATTAATTAGTCAAAAATTAATTAAAAATTAATTAAAACTCTTTGTATTATATAGAATGGCCATATGCAGCTATTTCTAATATAATACAGAAACAAATAATATAAATATAAAATAAAAGTAAAAAAAGAAAAAGTATAAATAATAAACAGAAGATTTAAACAATAACGATAACAATACACCTTTTTGCGTGCTCAACGCAGCATCATCAAGTGATTGCATCAACAAAAAATTACAACGATTAATATTAAAAAACATAAAATAGAATTTAGAATGTAAAAGAAAAATATTCAAAATGGAAGGAATGAATGAGAACCTAAATGACGAAATTCTTAAAGCCTACTCGCCATTGAAGTTCTAAAATGGACAAAATTTGCTGTCAAAGGTAAGATTATAAATCAAAAATATACCCTTTGTGGCTTGAATTTTGTCCAACCTTAATACAAGAAACATTTTAAAAATTCAAGAGGCAAAAAAACCTTAATAAAATTGGATTTTTATACTAAATCTTCTGTTTATTATTTATACTTTTTCTTTTTTTACTTTTATTTTATATTTATATTATTTTTAGTAGATTGTTTAGCATCTTTGGTTACAATATTAAAGATTTAGCTGGCATTCTAAACTCCGCATTTTCAAATAATCGAAACAAGAAAATTTGAGCTTTGACTGGTTAACTGTTATTCAATCCGTTGCAAACTTTCCTTAATTGATAAGCATTTAATGTTGAATTTTTAAAAATTTCCGCTTTTATGAAAATGTTCAACATAATGTTGACGAAAGTACTGGTTTAACCATTTAAGAATTTAACAATTTTGCTTGTATGAATTTAAAATTATAACAGGATGTCTTTTATACCATAGTTCTACTTAGATATTCGGCCAATTTATGAATTAAGTGTATCTATAAGCAGGGAGCGCTTTGTTTCGTTGGAGGCACTCTTAGTTCCAGCGACCTTTGGTTCCCCAATCTGGCCGTAGAAGAGTGGAAATAAGAAGAAAAAGAGAATAGATAGAATTTAATTAAATAGATTAGAGAATAGACAGGATTTCTATCACTGGTCATTCTACAGGATCGATCAAGGTGTTGAGACTAACTATGAAAGGAATTTACTGTTTATTCTGATTAAAATCAAAGAAATCGATTTCCGAAAAGAATGCAAAAATAGTTTACAAAATTTAAGGCTTCGAAAGTTTAGTTAGAAACGTATAAAATATTATGTTTTTTTCAAACAAGAAAGCATAAATATAGAAAATCTTATCTCAAGTTCTGGTTTACAATATAGATACTACACCAAGAAGAAGTAGCTGTTTCAAGCTATAATTTAAACCAAGATATACAAATACACGCTATTATGTATGAATATTACGTTTGAAATTATTTTAATGCAAAAAAATTAAATAAGTGTTAGGCGATTTTACGTGAATCAATTTCGATTATATTAATTCGAGAAAATGTGCTTTCAGAAGCGTCTTTTACGCTTTGAAAAAGATATTATCGTTGTATAAAAATGTTTTCCTTTCTTCATATGCAAAATCTTAGCTACCTTTTCCTTACGATCGGTACAAAAGCTGTATGGTTAGCTAGTATTTTGAATACATGTTTGGGGATTCACACCGAAGTAGATATTTGCTATTGTTTCGAGTTTTAGAATAGTTAAGTTTAGTTTTGAATTCCCGCTTTGAAACTATTTTGGGACGGGCTTAGTAAATTTTGAACCTTAATCAGATGACGAGGACGAAACTTCGGCCGACATTCTCAAGCTTCTGCTCTACATCAGCGTTAGGACCCTTGCCCCTCGGCAGATTTAAAGAGCACCAGGCCGCATAATACCAACCTTTACAGGAATATGGACAATAGAAATTTCAAGCATGTTGATTGGTTGTTTCAGCAGCGTCACGTATGACGTCAGATTATTACTTGTTATTGAAGTATTAATTTAAAAAATGCATAAGAAATATAAAAGTTTAAAAAGCATCACCTTTTTTGTTTTTCTTTTGAAACCTTCCCTTAATTATCAGGGCTCTCTTTTCAATTTTAATAATGAGCAGTAGTTTGAAACTATGCATACATATACCATCAATATTATATGTTTACTAGAGAGAAAGAGTAACCATGTATAAGTGATAAGTTCCAGTTAAGGAATAAAAGTGTACTAAAAAATTTATAAAGATTTCAGATCAACAGATAAATTGAAAAATTGTTTTGTTATTAATGATATCCTTTTCTCAAAACGAAAAGTCTAAATAAATTACTCCATTTTTTTATTACTTAAATTGTAATATCAGGAAAAATAGGAAAAAAAGTTTGAAAAATTGAAAAGTCCGAAATTATAAAATAATTGACATTGCAAAATATTCACATCGAAAATTAGTAGCTTTCAATTTAAATTCGAATGAAAGACTGCATTTTAATTTAAAAAGAAAATTTTAGATCTTTAATTAAAAATAGCAGTTATCATATTTTGCTCAGAGATGGCGCCGCTATTTATTTTGTTTCACACTCAATATTTCAAGCCGTTCTGTCAAGATCAAATTTACTGTAGAAAGATTGAAATTCATAGGAAATAATAAAGGTATTTTCGTTAGTAAAATTCGTTTAAAAATCGTATTTTTAGGTGTTAATTCGTATTCATCAGAGGATAAACTTTAAATGCACTTTGATCACCACTATAAGGTAACTAGACAGTAAGTTTATGACATCATACGTGAGGCTGCAGAAACAACCAATCAGCACGCTCGAAATTTCTCCATTGTCCCTATTCCTGTAAAGGTTGGTATTATGCCACCAGGCCCGAACATACAGGGGATCTTCCGTATAATCAAGTCTCGAAACCGCGATTCTTACACGAGGCACTAGGGGCCCTTGTTATTGTGTAGAAGCGAAGATGAACACCTTTGTTGTTACAAAAGATTTATTTTCCTTAAAAAATAGATATACTGCATAGATTAGTTACGTTAACGTCCCGTTTTGAAGTAACATGAGGGCTATTTTGCGACGAACCTCGTAATTTTCAACCGAGGGCGAGGATGACACCCGAGTCGGTATCCCCCTCTCCAAACTTCCGCACCACACCAGTGCGAGAACGTTCGACACAAGAAGTTAGATTTAGAGAGCACATACCCACGTACATGGAGGTTCTTCAGTGGAAGCGGGTTTCGAACCTGGAACCCTCCGACCCCGAAACCGAGACCTAGGCCACCGCGCCCTTTAAACTGCATAGAACTTTATTTCAAGCTTATAAATTTTCATTTATATAGTTATATAGCTAAGAGATCATACCTAAAACAAGATGCGTTATATCAGTATTTTGACTTACGTATCGAGATACACGCCGGAGGAAATATTTGTTATTGTGTCTAAACATGGGTGCGCACATTTGTTCTTATAAGAGAAACACACAACTAACAATAGACTTCCATTACAATAAGCTGAAATGGATAGCAGAAAATCGTAACCATTAACGAAATTACACACCATATGGTAGTCTTGCTCCCGAATATACAGTAATATTGTTTCAAAGGCATTCTTAGTATTAGATTCACTATAGCATGATCTCTAACAGAGGTATACAACCTATAGATAATCTAACTAGCTGGGAAACATGTTTACTGACGCTGCTTGTGTAAAAGACACAGCTCACACTTACAGAAAGTACAATAACAATCTTCATCGAGAAGAAGAGAAGCAAACTATATTCATCAATCGAAAGTATACGCTCAACGGAAGCTAGCTGTGTTGAAGATGGTATATTGCCGCATTATTTCTAAGAGGTTCTTAATAATAGTACTAGTAAAGATAATATTGGTGAATGTCCCATGGCATTATTTTATATAGGATACATATTATCTATAGGGAAATATTTAGTCATAAATATGTATAAATATGTAAACAAGCGATAGTTTTATTAAACATTTTCAAAGGGAAATACAACAGGGATACACGTTGGTTTTTAAATTGTGCATTATCTTGGTATCTAAATATCAAGAATACACTGTGGCATTAATTTATGCGATATTTTTCTAAAATTGATTTCAGAGATTAGATATTCACTCTAGTTTTCTTAGAGTACCGTAAGAAAATCATCCCGAAATCCATTTTCATTCCGAATTTAACACTGTTCACCTTATATTTTTATTGTATAAACTTATTGTAATATGTAAGAACTTATTGCAATCTTGTGTAACGTGAGTCGAAAACTATAAACTCTTGGTACAGCCACTTTGTGAAAAGAATGCATCTGTTGCTGCACAACAACAGCACAGAATTTACTGTGACGCTATATAAGGTACAGAAAGTTTATGATATATTTTATCTCGAACTGATTGGTAGGGAAATTCCAGATGTTTGTTGCGAAACCTCATAAATGTTCTCACACAACGCTGGGATCTGACAATCCATCGATTCTCAGAGTCATTGTGAATCCGAAATAACAGGATGGGATGGGGTGGTGCAGAGACGTGGAATAAAAGAAAAATATTTAATTTTTTTTTAAAGCATGCTTTTATTAGTGTATAGCAGAGCATAACTTTTTTTAAAATCAAAAACATGGACTCCAAACCAAACTCGTAAAAGCCCGAGTTGATAATTTAGTTATATTAACATCCCGTTTTGAAGGGGTTCTCGTTGGGATGAATCTCTTAATTTTGAACCGTGGTCAGATGACGAGGACGACATCTGAGCTGGCCCAGCTCTCTAAACTTCCACACCACACCAGTGGGAGGACGTTTGATCCCCTACGCATGGTTTAACGTGCAACAGGCCCACATACATGGTGGATCTTCAGTGGAATCGGGTTTCGAACCTGGAACCCCCCGAGACCCTGCCACTAGGCCACCTTGGCCCTCAGAGTCAATAATAGAAATACTCTAAGCAAATTGAAATCTGAATCACATTGTAACATATTTTAATTTTTAATGTTTAGGAATTTTTCTTCTTATGATATTCGTTCTTTTCTTTTACAAAGTTATTGATGGTTCGATCGATTGTGATGATATACTGAACTCTATAGATTTCGCTGTGCCTGCCAGATTTTTAAAGAACCAAAGTTCCTTTACAAATGTACACTCAAAATTTAATTACATTAACAGGTTCTCGTTATATAAATTTTATAAAATTTTTAACAAGTTCTCAGATGAACTTGACATTTTTAATAGGTCTCTTGGTGCTTTTAAATCGAAATGTTTACAGCTTTTAAATACATGATGTGTTTTATTTTGCCTTTTTACAACTTTTTAGATTTTTATGCGTTTTGATTTTCCGTGTTCTTATGTATTCGACCATTTTTTTAAATGTTTTTTATTGGTTTTAATTTTTGTACTCTGTTTTTGGCGCCGTGTTGCAATTTATTTTTATCTTAAGTGTTGAGATTTATTTTTATCTCAAGCGTGTATTTTTGTCTTTAAACGTTACTTAAACTTACAGACAAACTTCTGGTGTGTTTTTAGAGGATTCGGTGCTTTTGTGTTTTGACTTTTTAACCCTTGCCTTTTGGAAATGGTCTTTTAATTTTTTTTTAAATACGACTTTTAGAATCATAGTGTGTTTTAATGTTTTTGTGATTATGTGTTTTCTTTTTTAATTATATATGCGTTTGAAGATTTTTATGATTTTGTGTCTTCTCTGTGTTCAACTTTTTATTTTCTAGCGCATTTTTTTATTTACTCGTTGTGGCTTATGTTCTTTGTGTGTTTGTTGTTTATAGCACTCTGTAAATGGAGTTTTCTCTGTAGTGTGCTTTTCTTTAAATAAATAAATATTCATTGTGGCATAATTTCTTTGTCTCACTGTTTCCAACGCCTTACGCTTTTCAGATTTTCTTTTGCAGTTCATTTAATAGATACATTTACTTTTTAGTACACTAATAAAAGTGAGTTTTTAAAAACTCATCTTTTTTTAATTATTTCCTACTTTTTGGCTTTAATATATTTTATAATTCGTTATTTTAAATATTATGGAATCTTGTAATCAATTTTTTCTCAAATTCACTATCAGATGGTACCACTCATATGGAATTAAAATTTAATTAAATTAAGCGATTAATTGGTAATTAACTTCTAAAAATATTAAAATACCGTACTGTCTTCGATAACACACAAACTGTGCAAAATTTCAGAACTGTAGTACATCAAGAAGTAAGTGAAAATTCGGTTACGAAATTCCGAGATGAACATATAAGCGAGTAAAATAACGGCGTGTAAAAATTTGAGGATATATTATTTTAAAATCTAAATAATAAAACATATATACTATTAATACATAAACGAAATACCAACCTTAAAAGTAAATAAATATATGTTATAAATTTCTTCTAATCTAAGAACAATAATCCGATATTTATATTTCTGACCATTCATGTACAGTGTTTAGATTCATTTCTGTTGAAAGATATATTCACCATGCTATCCAAAGAATATTATTTTCTTTCAATTACAAACTAATCACATATTCCCATTCCGAAATTCGAAATATTTTCTTCCATATCAAATATTGGGCATATTTTTTTCAAAATCAATAGAATCGAGTTATTATATATATTCATTTTGAAATTCCTTTCTGGGACATAAAAATTAATCTCAATTTTTGTTTGAAAAGGGCTAGAGGAACTAATAAAAAAATTAGAATGATTTCGAGTAATTTTGGAGCGCCTGGAACATTTATTATAAAGGCTATTAATTGTTATTAAAAATTACATTTATAACCATTACTCAGAAATAAATAAATATATTGCACTGAAATTTTGTGAGTCGTCTTATATAGTGATAAAAAAATCTGCAAAATTTCAAATTAATTAGTTGAAAATGTAAAAAAAAGATTTTTAAGGTCCCCGGTCGCCTTAAGAGCTCCAAAAGTTTGTTGCTGATACTGCTTCCTACTTGTCAGTGTATTTCTCACGCTGTTTTGTTATTCATGCAACTGTGTTGTGTGACTTTGAATTTGTATTTCATTAAGCCTATGTTTTACACTTCAACTGGTGTATCCTTTTCTTCTACTTTATTCACTGATAAAGAGAACCCCTATACCCAGGTAGCACAACATGTTGCACGATATTAAACACTATTGTTCGATATTATATAATATTATATGATATTGTACAATATTATACAATATTGAGAATATTGTTCTATATCGTATAATATTGTGCAATATCTTTGTGCTATTGGCGTAACGGTCTCTCTTTGCTTTTGCGAACCCTTGTTCTATTGTAAAAATGATTTATTCCTGCTTAAAGGATATTCTGCATTTGTAAAACAAGAGACAATTAAACAGTAATTTTTACACTTCTAATATCTTTTCTTCGGGTCAGGCATGGGTATATGAAGGATAAAGTCACCATTTCTATTTATTAAGATGAACTGTGATATAGTTTCCATGCCTACACTCACTAGAACCACATAACATTTTTCACAGGCTCACGGCAATTTTACATGCTTTTCTTACACTCTTTTATTTAACTTAACTTGTTTCATGCTTGCCAAGAGGGAATTTTGTAATCGAATTTTCACTCACTTCCTGCCCTGGTAGAGTTTTCAACTTAATACACTTGTGTGTTTTCGACGGCAATACACTATTTTAATATTTCCAAAACTTAATTATCTGTTAATCGATTAATTTAATTAAATCTTGATTCCATTCGAGTGGCGAAACCTGGTAGTGAATTTGAAACGGATTTGCAGTGAATGAGAAAAAATCGATTCCAAATTCATAAGAATTATAATAATGGATTATAAATTAAATGTTAAAAAGTAAATACTAAATAAAATAAAAAATCTATTTTTATTTTAATTAGCTTTTATTACGTATGTAGAAGTGTAAAAATTGAACATATCATGTTATACATATTTAAGAATCCATAAATATCAAGCTAGCCCTGAGAAATATTTTCATGCATCTACAAATTTAGTCGGCTAATCTTCTCATCTGTCCATCAACTTTCCCCTTCTTATTAATTATGACAAAAATCAAAATTTCATGAACGCTAGAGGTTTGAATTCCTGACTGTTAATTCCTGACGTCTAAGGTTTGAATATTATACATGAAACTAAGATTGCTTAAAGAGAATGTTAAAAATTCACGCGAAGAAGACGTCGTTCAAGTTGAGATGTTTAGCATACTCATCGCATGAGAGTCGAATCATTCCGTCAAGGTCATGAAATATTCAGTTAATTTCTGTTTTACGAACTAATTTGGTGGTTCGGAATCCACTATCGCGGAATTAATGTTAATCTTGAAAGTCAAAAATATCTACATTTTCTTTTCCTATTGATTACTGATTGCACCACATTTTACTCCCTATTCATCTAGTGGAGGGGAAAGGGGGAAGTTAATCACATTTTAAGGCTTCAAATGCACATTTGCACAAATTCAAGCATCAGCCGAATTCAATGTCTGTGAGCTTATTCTCTAATAAATTATCAGACAACAAAAGTTCGCTAACGTATAATGTCGTGTAACTTCCCAGAATCATTCGAATATAAGTGAGAAACCTCTCATGTTTAAAAAAAACGGTGATATGATGTATCATGTAACAAATCCAAATGTTCAACGTTGCAAAAAAGATTTCTCAAGAGATTACAATTAAAATAGAATTTTTAAAAACCAGCTTTACTTCTAAATAGCCTAAAATTTTTAAATGTAATTATCTGAATTGTATTTTAGAAAATTATTGGTGTATCTTTTTTCGATGAGTGACTTCTAATAAAAGAAAACGAATGGGAATTAAAGCAGATGAGTTTCCGTCAGGGCAACGAGAAATCCAAACCGTAACCAAATAATCGCAAACGAGAAAAAGTGAAGGAAAACAAATCAAGACAGCGAAGGTCACTCTCAGGCGGGAGGGAGGAGAAAAAAGGAGGTTCTCACAGTTGACCATGCGCCAAAGGTCTGCATTGAATGCAGCCCAAGCCACCATTAATCTCCAATGGGAGGAAACTTTGGTTTTCGCTTTTCGATGCGTCGCTTAGCTGTTGCGCAATGAGCATATTTTGATCTTTCCAAGGCTGTTTTCTGAGCAGCCCAAACCTATGTATCTCCTATTTATTGATATTGATTATTGCACCTAATGGACGTGCCACCACTGACTATAATACTAATACTGTGAACTTGCATTTTTTGTGAGTTCTTATGGACAATAAAGGTATTCGAAGAAGGAAATACAGTCAATTCCGCTTGATTGGGACACTGACTGCTCGTTTCTGAGCTGACAAGCAGCCACTCATTATAGCCTTCTATGCAACAGATCAATATTTTGCGCTAATCAAGAAAATTCTGACTAAATAATGGAAACCTTTAAGTTCATCATCAATTCTTCAAGTTGCCAGACTATGTATTATCATTGGCAATCAAAAAGATACCTTGGAACAGTAGATATGGTTTATTGCTATTTTTCACATTTTTCGTATAATCAACTACAGTGAAACTTCTCTGAGCGGCCACCCCTCTGTTCCGAGGAAAATTGGCCGTTCAGAGGGGTGGCCGCTCTAAAGGGTTTTCGTTACAATTACAAGATAATTGCTATAATACATAATAAAAAAAGTCTGACACATATTTCTTATTTAAAATGAAGTTCGAGACTTATCTAAAGAGAAAATAGTACTTTATTTAATATTTTTTTACATTTTTTGAAAAAAGGATACAATTTGTGACAGTTTTAAGTTTTTATCCTTCTCGGAAAAAAACCATTTTTTTCAGTTCGTTTTTAAGTTTAAAAAGTAAATCTCTAACCGATGCGTTTGTTAAATGGGATGGGCGAACCCACCCGGCGGCCGTTCAGAGGGGTTGGGTGGCCGTTGCTAGGGGTTATTTTAACATTAGGTCTATGGGCCGAAAAATCCGTGCCACGAAAAATTGGCCGTTAAGAGGGGTGGCCGCTATGCAGGGGTGGCCGTTCGAAGAGGTTTCACTGTATAAACTCAACTATTTACAGTTTCAAAGTAGTTTGTGCCTTTCACTTTTGTGTACTCTTGTAAAATTTTGATTCTTTGGTTGTTGAAATTTTAACTTCCAATTCTTGATGGAGTTCAGTATGACTTTTTGTTATTATTTTTATTATTATTGATTTTTTCTTTGTCTTATCTATTTCATTTAATTATTTTGGACTATTTGCTTGTTTTCAATACTTATTTTATTTTTATTCCTTACTTAAATTTTATTTTTTTGTGTAAAGAATTGTTTTTCAAAGATTGAATTGTTTTGTATCCTTACTTCTGTAAGCCTCGTGTTGTATATTTGTGGCGCACGAGGAGTATGTCATGCTTACTAATAAATAAATAAATAAATAAGTATTCGTATAGAAAACACTCCCTTCATTGAATTAAAAGAGAATTAACTACGAATTCATTTCAGCTTCCAATAATAATAAAAAACACTCCTTAAATTGCGCTACCGAGAAAGGAATCAAAAGAAGCCAGTAATTAAATTTCTCTCATTTAAACTGATAAATTAACCGATTTGATGAAAAGTGCCTCAACTTCAATTTTGAGTACAATTACAAAGATCGAAGGAAAAAAGTAGAGCATAACGTATGAGCGATCTTGTAAATTTTTATTTTCGAAATTATTATAAATTATAAAAAAATTGATATTCATTATCCCTTGACGTCATTAATTAAGTTCTATTTATCCTGTTACTTGATTTGCTATTTATCTTTCAAGTAACAAGCAAATCTTTTTTACTCAAGTCTTCGAGAGCGTCAACACTGTCTGAATAGCGTTCCCCAGTCTGAAAGAGCTTTTGATGTTTCACTTGGAGAGAGGGGTCACGCGATAATCACATTTCCTTACATTCAGAATGTGCTTCTTCAATTTATTCTGGGCCTCTTCTTGATGTTTAGTCGCGTAGAACTGGTAATTACTGCAATAAAAACAGTCTTACAAATCTTTCAAGTGTTTAAATAAGAACTGACGTTAATATCATTGTCGCTCTATTGTGCCCAAGCCGTAATGGGTTTATCTTATTTAGATAGGGTTTATCTATTATGAAATGGTTTCATTGCAATTTCAATTTATTTTGTCACTGCTCATTGTAGAATGCCTTAAATGGCTTTATTTCATATAAAGGCATGGGTTTTGACGATGATTTTTACATGTTTTTATTTAACTTAACTTGTTTTATGTTTGTAAGATGGAAGTATGTAATCGATTTTTCACTCACTTCTTGGTGTGCCAGAATTTTGAAATTTTGTACACTTATACATACTCGTTGACAATATTTTATTTTGTTATTTTCAGCACTTAGTTATTAGTTAATCGATTAATTTAATTAAATTTTAATTCCATATGAATGCAACCACCTAGTAGAAAATTTGAGAAAAACTGATCTCGAGTTTCCGTAATATTTATAATAAATTATAAATTCAACATTAAAAATTTGAAAATAATTAAAATTAAAAATATTTTTTAGTACAAAAATGTTTGTTTTCAAAAACTGTTTTTATTTAGCTGATTTTTAACACTGGTCATTCTGAAATAGATTAAATGGTTTTATTTCAACTATTGCTTGGATTCTGCTCGTAATTTCTTATGTAGAACATATTTTCTAGTGTAGAAGGCATTGAAAAAAGGTTGTATCCCTTTAGGTTTTTAAAGATTTATCATAAAGTTCGTTGTTTTTTCTGCATAAAGTCACAAGAACCAAAATTGCATTTCAACATGAGAAAACAAAATAAAATGAATCTTTACCTTTAGATCAGAGACAGAGTGTACTTTATAAACGAATTGTTTCACATTGAGTAACACTGGTGTGGGAATTTTTGACTTGGTAAAATTCTCCGTAAATTAAACTCAACAAGATTATCTTTAATATATCAGCTATGTAGAATAAAAAAAGTTTAGATCTATACAGCGTGACCACAAATGGTGTCCCCCGTCTAGATGATGCACGTCGAGTGGCTGACTGAAAGGACCACCGTAAATAACAATTCTGGCATTAAGAACAATGCAAAAAAGACGACGTTACGAGCATTTCGTGCTCCGAACCCTCAAAAGGAGTTACGTCTCGTCATCAAAGACGGGACGCATATAACCGACCTTTACTTCAATTCGGACCAGAGAAAATAACGGAGCTCGCTGATTGGTTAACTCACTGACGTCGCGCCTTCCCACCCAATTGCAAAACTTACAAGTCATACGCTCTCTAGAAGGCAAAATACTTATGAATTAAAATGTATAATTAAGAAAGAAGAAAAATCACAAGAGCAGCAATATTTATTTCAATAATTCCAATATTTGATATGTTCTCGAAATGTATTAGAAATATGCGTGTACATGTCTTATTTTCGTTTATTAGAATTTCTTAAAAAAAGGTTTAAAGTTATGTAAATCTCAGAAATTAATATTGTTATATTTTATGTTAAGCATTTTAAAAAGGGTACAACATAATGAATAAAAAAAGTGCACTTTTGAGACTAAAAAATGTCTCTTAATATGCAAACTAAAGAAAGTAATTAAAATTTATAAGCTCACGTATTGCTTATTTCCTACAAGGCTTCGAGTTCGGCGAAATAAACATGACGTCATGAAGACGCTAAGGGAAGCAGCCAATCAGCGAGCTCGGTTATTTTCTCTGTCCCGAATTGAAGTAGAGGTCGGTTATATGCAGACGGGACCGTTAGCCAGCATTACCACCAATAATGTGCCTCCAGGGGAACCGAGAACTGTCCACTTACATGGCAACTTCTCAACTCGGCAACAATTCGAGCCTTCCTCCTTCCTTTTAGGAAGGGTCTATACCAAAATTCTTTTTGTTTTGTTGAAGTCTTTTGTTTGGCTTGATTTAGTTTAGTTATATTAATGGCACGTTTTGAAGCCACACTAGGGCTATTTTGGGTCGGACCTCGTAATTTTGAACCGCGGTTAGATGACGAGGATGGCCCCCTCTCCGAACTTCCTCGCTACACCAGCGGGAGGATGCTTGGCTCCCTACATATAATTTAACGTGCAACAAGCCCGATACACTACGGATCTTCAGTGGAATCGGGTTTCAAACCTGGAACCTTCCGGCCCCAAAGCCGAAAACTTACCATTAGACCACCGCAGCCTCTTTGTTTGGCTTGAAGTTGTAGCGATATAAATTTCAAAATTCCACTTTGGGGGGACAGATTGTGTAACCACCGTTTATGGCTTTTAAGATACACTGGTATCTTCTTGTTTTCAAGTCTGTCCCGGTGAAATACGTTATCACTTTAATGAAAGTGAAAAAGCGCGAGCTTCGGCAATGTAGAAAAAAGAACCACTGGATTTGGCCAACACCAGCAGATGAAACATGATAGACAAAGGACCACATTTTGAGAAATTGCTGCTACTAAAATATTTGGAAATTGTGAAATTTTTTATGTTAACTTCGAAGAGTAATAATAAAATATTTGACGGGGGATATTTCTTAAAGTTTTATAGTAAAACTTCCTTTGATTCATATTTTCATTTTTTTTAAGTAGGTGCCAGTTCTGTGATTCATCTGCTTTTGTTCCTTTCTCTTGGGAAAGTCTAGTTAATTGTGCTCAAATGTTAAATTTGTGTAAACGAGAATTTTGGCAAATGAAATGAGATTTACGTAATGCAAATTGAATTTTTCCTTCGTTTTTTATTGAAACCTGAATAAATCTCAAAAAAATCTTGAAAAATTCAATTATCACGGGATTTGGTGGAGGAAACCTGTATCTTGGGAACTGAAATTTGCATTCTGCAGGGTGAGTAGGGTGGAAATGAGAAATTTCTCCAATCAAAGTTTTTCTAAACAAAAAATATAGATGGCTCATTCTCGCCCTATTCGGCGAGGAGAAGTTGCCCCACGAGAAATGTTGAGCTCTCCACTCCTTAAGTCCATACAAATTTTCTCATCCCAGGAATCTGAAGTTGAGATATGTAGCTACATTACGTTGAAATTATAGCTGATTTTATAGATATACCTATTAGCACAAGATATTCTACGATATCTCCACGATGTTACTATGATATTCTGAATGCCGCACAACATCGTAAAGATATCGAATGAATATTGTCGGTCATCTTATTCTAATACGTATTTAAAGAAAATTCCACCAAAACCCATAAAACCTACACATTTTCATCTCATTTTACGGTACTACATATATAAAAGGATTTCTTCAGGAGCTCTAAGAAAACAGTTTTTTATTGGGTTTATTTTTCATTCACTTTTAATTATCTACAAAGTAATTAGACCAGTCTTTAAAACATTTTTAAGAGTTTCCCTTTCATGCAGTTTTTGTTAAGTCCCCAAAACACAGGAAAGTCGAGACACAACAAGTAAACAAGACATAACATGAGGAGACGCATAAAAACGCTCTTCTTCTTGTTTTTTACAAGTGAGTCATCTGGATGTGGCATTGTCATTATACCGAGTGTTCACAGAATTCATAGCAATATAAATAGTTGTAACTTTGTAAGTATGTGTGATAGAAAGAATCTGTAAAGCATAGCTAGCTTAAAGATAGCTTTCAGCTTTTTCTTTTGCCTTTAGAAATTTTATTTTTAGAAATCTAATTTATTTTTCTCAATTTCTGTTGACTCTTGGCTTCATTGGAATAGTGGCGTAGCAAGGGTGAGTGGCGCCCGGGTTATAACACTATTTTTTCGCCCCCATCATCATCAGTGGCTTAACATATTTAAACGGCGCCAGGGGAATGAGATTTTTTCGCCCCCTCATCGCATTTGACTTTAAAAAATACCATAAAGGCATAAACGTTTTGTGAACATGACCAGTTACGTAGCGAAGTGGCGCTCGGGTCATAATACGATTTTTTTACCCCAGCTGTCCTCAGTGTTCTAGCAAGCGTAAATGATGCCCGGGGACATTATGATGTAATGGTTATTTTTCTGTTTTGATGTTGTTTTGTACATCCCGTCATCCGGGTCAGTGCCTTACACCCTCTGGGTAGTAGTGTTCCTTAAACATCGATAGACTACCGATACTATCGAAGCCAAGTCGATAGTATTGGGTTTTCGGAACTATCGACTGAAACAATCTGTAGTATCGACTTTCTCAAAACTATCGATGGTTTTCTCCCGGGTGATTGGTATCGATAGGCGCATTTTCAGTCGATAGTTTTAAAACTATCGATTGGAACTATCGATAGTTTCAAAACTATCGACTGGAACTATCGATAGTTTCAAAACAATCGACTGGAACTATCAGTAGTTTCTAAACTATCCACTGGAACTATCGATAGTTTCAAAACTATCGACTGGAACTATCGGTAGGTCCTAAACTATCGACTGAAACTATCGATTGTTCAAAACTATCGACTGGAAGAACACCTATCGATAGTATCGCCGGGGAGAAAACTATCGATAGTTCAGTCGATAATTTGGGAAAACTATCGACTGCACTATCGATAGTTGAACTATCGATGTTTAAGGAACACTATGGGTAGGTTGTGCCGGCGTGGGCAAATAAATAAAGCCCTCTCATCAAATTTCGCTTTAAAAATAGTATAAACTCAATACTATTATGACTCCTTGGAGCGCTTTAAGTCTGGTGCTAAGGGCATCAATAACCCCCTTGACCCCCTGTCGCTACGCCAATGCATTGGAATAAAAAATGTTTTTAGATGGATTCTTTCAATTTTTTCATCTACTTGTATATCGCAGTGTATCCCAAATTGTACGCTGCTATGCCCTGCGGAGCCTTGAGTTCCTAACATGGGCTCTTCGAGATATATAATTTTCATAAGTAATAGAGATCAGATAATTTCAATTACATTTACTACTTCGTATTTATGAGAAGTTGGTTTGTAGGCATTTACTGTCATAAAATCAATGTGAGAAAGGAAATGAGGGTAGCTATGTCCAGTTTAATTTCACGATTCACGCCAGTGATGGGTCTTTTATCGGAGAGCACGGACTCATTGGTCCTCAATCTCTGATACCTGATGATTTATTTAACTTTAGCCCTGACTAAAAGATGCTTTTAACATGATTTTTGAGTTTGCCTGAAAGGGGAACTTATTAATCTGTAAAGCAAAGAATTTGTTAGTCACAAGAGATATCTCACTCACTCTGCCACACACACACACACACACACACACTTCTATCCATTCTTAGTTTCTCTCCTAATTTTTATTCATAAAAGTTAATTCTACGATTTGAGAAAATGTGTAGTGATAACAATAATGCCGCTGATTATTATGTTTCTTAAAGTCTGTTAAAAGTTTTTATTGGACTTAAAATGTGTTTTACTTATTTTTAGCTATCGGATACAAAATTATCGAGTAATTTTAGAAAATGTGCTTGGAGTTTTATATAGGACACCGTGAAAAGGATTTCATGCATCATTTGGATTCAGCAAAGGTGCTGTGAAACAAAATTTAGAAACCACATGGTATATAGCATTCCTGTGTGGTGTTTCTGTTTTAATCTGGGTTCTAAGTATTTTTTGAACAGCAGATATAGATTTTAGTTCAGGCAACCAAACAGCATCATTTATTTTCTCTTCTATTAAAGCCACGGGTCAACAGGGATTTTAATAATTTTCAGTAAGTAATTTTTAAGTTAAATCTCTTAATAAAAAATGAATATTATGAAGATCCTTCATGAACGAAGGCATGATATAATCATGGATTAAGAAAGACTTTTCTAGAACCACCAGCAATTAAGACTTTCTTTGAAGACTGTTTCAGTTTACTTTTTGTATTTATTATTGTGGTGTTTTAATTTTTGTTCATTTTCTTTTGTATTTCATCTTTACACTGAGAGGGTTTTGTATAACAGTAAACCTTATCTGGTAGGTTCCCTCCCGGTGAATTATTATTAATAATAATAAATTGATTTATTAATTTTTTAAAATTATTTCATTAATTCTTTCTATTGCATATGCGTGCTTACTACAAATTGCAACTGTTTTAAGTTGCAAACGAAATTTATGGACACCTTTATATACTTGTAAAATTCCTTGTAAGTAGATTGAAACAACATCCGATAGCATCGAAAATCTTTTCATGCAGAGTAAACCATGATTGTTTCTAATACGAGTTTTCTTAATAATCCACGTGTTAGAAATGCCTTAAATTCTTTCATAGGGAACTGAGAAAATTAATGGTCCTGAAAAGCAAATGCAAACTAGATTCTTTCTCAGATCAATATATCACAAATTCTACATCTTCGTCGCCACAAGCATGCTGTGGTGAAAGGAAAAGACACCCAATAGAAGACAGATTGTGATAAAGTATTAAATCGTTTGGTAAGACTTATTGCTTATATGTGCTATCGAGATTCTCGAAAAACCGCATATCTGGTCTCGAATTCGTTGTGATGATTTGCGATTTAATTTATGGAATATATTTGGAATAAATTATATAAGCTGCTTTGAAAAGAGACACGAAACGGTTTCCTTAAGGAGCAGAATAGATTAATTCGTAAGCAAATGGAATAAGAAAGGTTTTGTTGAAAGCGAAATTGGTTATCCAGCGACAGTTTCCAAGTGAAAGTGTTCGTGTCATTGGATTAATGAGTTGATAAAGAAACATGGAAATTTAAAGGAATAATTAATATCTATGCGACTTTTAGGTATAAAACACATTATCGTCTGTGTTTGCAGATAAATGTATTGAAATGATTTGTTGTGAATCAAGTTCATAATTTGTAAAGCTACTGAAAGCTTTATTTGTTAGAAATATTGGATTTTTATCAAATATGAATTGTTATCCCCATTCTATTATTTATACTACAGACCAAAACAACGTTTCCCTAATAGGTTGTATTGGTGAGAAGACTTAATTTGGTTACTAATGGCATGACATTAAAAAATTAATTAAATGTGTTGACAGTAGCAATAACCTTATCGTTTCAAGAATGCAGAGTATCTATAAATTTCTAGTGCAAATTAAAATCAATATACACTGGTGTAAAAAATTAAGGAAAATTTCGTAAAATGCGAGAAATTTGCAATTAATACGAAAACTATGCTTGAAAATCAGTTCTGGCGAATTGTGTGACATTTAAGTATCATACACATTTTTCAGTGAAGATTCGGTCACGAGGGCAATTAGGGGGGCCACCAGAAAGGGATGAAGGTGAAAATGGAGTTTTACCCATCCTGTTTCACAGAAAGCTGATAACGAGATGTAACTTTTATCGAAGGTTATGGTTTAATGTGCATAATATTTACATGCATTTTCGTAAGCATAGCACAAATATTCGGGAAGATATAAATGTTTCTTTAAAAAATCCCAAATTTTTCCGCATGTGTTTTGATTATAACATGCGGAGTTTTCATTCAAATTATTCAAAATTTGCAGAACACTTGACGATATGATACAGAAGTATTGTTTTAAACTTTGAAGGAAATGCGTTGAATATTACAGGAAATATGAGTGTTTGTACTAAATAATTTTTTACTGCGCATGTGCGAAAGGCAGCGGAATTTTTCTTTCATAACTTCAAAGCCAGACATATATAGCAACTTTAAAAAAAATTCCGGTTGAATCCCGTTAAAATTCAGAAACCTGTCGGCATTTCAGTGAGGTGATTTTAAATTTCTCTTTGAGAGAAGCTAAGTGATGAGGGTTCTTATACAAACTAATATTTTTTAAATTTGAATCTTCGAACAGTAACATTGATTTTAGGAAAATTGAATATCATGAATACCACCATCATGTACACTTATAAATTAAATATAGTATTTAAATTGCATTTCTTCGAATACCATTCGAATATTCAAGTTTAGAAAATATCAGTTTGTGCAAGAACCGTTATCATTTAGCTTCTCTTCAAGACAAATTGAAATTCACCTCACTGAAATGCCAATATCCGCCTGAATTTTAATGGGATTCAACTGGAATTTTTTTAAACGTTGCTCTATATATCTGGATTTGAATTTATGAAAGAAAAAGTCCGCTGCGTCTCGCACATGCGCATTAAAAAAGTATTTAGTACAAACATTCATATTTCCTCTAATATTCAACGTATTTACTTGAGATTTTAATACAATACTTCTGAAACATATTGTCGAGTGTTCTGCAAATGTCGTATAATTTGAATGAAAACTCTGCATGTTATAAGCAAAACACATGCGGAAAAATTTGGGATTTTTAAAGAAAACCTTTATATTTTCCCGAATATTTGTGCTGTGTTTATGAAAATACATTTAAATATTATGCACATCAAAAATGACAATTGATAAAAGTTGCATCTCGTTACCTGCTTTTTATGAAACAGGATGGGTGAAACTCCATTATCGCCTTCATCCCTTTCTGGTGGCCCCCCTAATTGCTCGCATGACCGACTCTTCACTGTAAAATGTGTATGATACTCGATTGAATGTCACACAATTCTCCAGAACTAATTTCGAAGCATAGTTTTCGTATTAATTGCAAATTTCTCGCATTTTACGAAATTTTCCTTAATTTTTTACATCAGTGTAGTTTGGTACCTTAGTGGCACAAACATATTGTTCAATATTGCATATTGAACAATATTTTCAATACTGTATAATATTGTACAATACTGCATAATATTATATAACATCGAACAATATTGTACAATATCGTGTAACATGTTGTGCTACCTGGATAAGCATATAGTATTAATATAATCACTAAAAAGGAATGAAAATCTTGATTATCTATTTTATTTTTAGAAATTTAACTTAAAAGCTTCTCACTTTTCAGAATCATTGTATCATAACTATTAACTGTTGTAATCATAACTGTTTTCAGAATCATAGTTGGCTGGATTCTTCAAATTCTGTCACCTACTTGGATACAAATTCTCTATGGGATGGTTCCTTCGTGTTCTGGGTTCTAAACTTTTTGTATGGCAGCTGTAGAGTTTAATTCAGCCAGCCAACAGCACGAATTACTATCTCATCTAGCGAAAGCTTGAGACAGCAATGATTCTGATAAGTAATTATTCGACAAGTAATCTCTAATTAAAATCTCAAAATGCACACAACACGCACAGAAAAAAGAGACACTAAGATTTAAAATCCGTTTTACGAATTTCTATTGCATATACGTACACACGACAAAGTTACGATGTTTCAATATTCTTTCCTTTAGAAATTTAAATTAAAATAACCAAATTTTAAAATTGCTATTAACCTAGGGCTTTGCTAGACGAGAAACTAAAATGTGTCAATTGGTTGGCTGGACTAAAATCTACCACTAACTTCAAAAGAAGGTACAGAATCCAATATAAGAAAGAAGTATCACACAATGATTTTGTATCCAAGTAATTCAAAAAATTTTAGAAATCCAACCAAAGAACCTAATTTGCTTTCCCTTCTAGTGAAGTCGTGGGATTTTAAAAAAGAAGCCATTTTTAAGTTAAATTTCTAGAACAGGAAACGAGGAGAAGAAAAAAAAAGTGTTCAAAAATACGTTTCATTAGTGCACTAAAAAGTAGAAAATGATTTTCAAAAAAATCAAAATCTGGGGATGGAAACAGAAACGTAAAGTGTGAAGATAACGTTGATAATGTACTCTCGTAGAACGTAAAGTGTGCTGAAAGCTTAAGGAAGTACTCTAAATAAATTGAAATTTTAATCACTTTCGTAATATATTTTAATGAAAGTTTAGAAATTTTCTTTCTTATGAAATTCATTGCGGCTTAATTCCTTTATATTATTTTGTGTCTCACGCTATTAAGATTTTTTGTTTGACCTGCAGAATTTTGATGAAAAATACTTAATAACACTTTTTAGTATACTAATAAAAAGCGCGTTTTTAAAACTAATTTTTATTATTTCCTAGACTTTACTTTTTGATATGCATCAAAATATGTTATTATGGAATCTTGTAATCAATTGTTTACAAGATTTTGAATCATCATCTTTTTGATATGATTCGAAATTATATTATTATGGAATCTTGTAATCAATTGTTTCCCAAATTCACTACCAGATGGCGCCACGCTTATGGAATCAAAATTTAATTAATATTAATCGATTAACTGACGATTAAATCACGGAATTGTTAAAAAAGTATATTATTATGAAGAACACAATGTACAAAATTTCAAAACTCTGTCAAAACAGCAAGTGAGTGAAAAATCGATTGCAAAATTCTAGTTTTACAAACATAAACCAAGCCAAGCTAAATAAAAGCGTAAAAAACTAGAGGCAGCAAGCTTTCTAATCCTGTTTATGAATTCTTTCTATAAAAAATACTTACAAAGCTACAACTATTTAAACTGCACACGAATAATATGCACCGCCAATATTATAAAGAAGTATCACAAATTTTCGGCTCTTTCACTCAACACTTGAAAAAAAGGAAGAGTTCTTCTTAGCAGTATTGATGTTTCTTGGAGATTATCGGATGGGTAGAAGTGAATTAAAACAAAACGTAAAAATTGCTCTTCACGTATGAAGAGTGATTTCAAGTACGCTTGAGGAAAATTAGCTAGTTCATAATCTCGTTTATTGAATAATTAGAGAAGAAAGAGAAATTCTTATGGATTTTCTGATTAATTTTTATTTTAAAGGTCGCGTGAAGCTTAATGAAAGAGAAAGCTTGAGAACGAAATAGAAGATCTCGAAAATCAGATTCAATAAAAACTAACTCTTCGGTTCTAACGAGTCCTTTTTCTTCCAGTTTATCCAATTTCATTCTGTCGGGGAATTCGCCCACAGCTAGCTTCTTTCATTAAAGTTTCTGAAACAAATTTTAATAAATGAATGAAACTAGCCGCGCTTATGTGCTTGATAGAGGAATTAAATTATCTTTGATATCCTCCGCACAGTGGAGTAAATATTTTATTTTGTAATGAGAGCATCATTGACAGTTGAAATGTTTTGTCCTTATGAAAAATTTATGAATGTAGAATTTCAGCAAAAAAAGAATAACTCTTCTTCAGAAAAGAGTACTTCACCTCTAAACCATGAGGATTTCTTTTCCCTCATGGAACTAATTTGTCTGTCCTCTAATCACCCTGTTTCATAAAAGTTTTAATCTCCTGCACTATTATATCACCCCATATATTATACAGGTATCACCCCATATATTATACAGGACGATTATACAAGTTGGTCATAAATTATTGGATCCATTTCAAAATTTAATAAAAAGAAATTAATAATGTTACAACTAAGGTTTTTAAAAAATGAGAACGCATTTTACATTTTTTCAGAGAAGTAACGCGTCGTTACAGTGGTCTAGGTGGTCATAAATAATTGGCCATCTCCCATTTTTGAGAACTATTATCTGCGAAACTATTAAAGCTAGAAGAAAAATCAAAGCATGTGTTTGTAGGGAATTTTACACTCTTCAATTTGTCAAATCAAATGTAATTTGAAAACTGAATAGTTTTCGAAATATTCAAGAAAAACTAAAAAAAGGAAACCAAAAACGTGCATCGACTTCTGCTAATTGGTAGCCATTGCGTATGGCAATTAAAGTTTCCGAAACAAATTTTAATAATTGAAACTAGCAGCGCTTATGTGCTTGATAGAGGAATTAAATTATCTTTGATATCCTACGCACAGTGGAGTAAATATTTTATTTTGTAATGAAAGCATCATTGACAGTGGAAATGTTTTGTCCTTACGAAAAATTCATGAATGTAGAATTTCAGCAAAAAAGAATAACTCTTCTTCGGAAAGGAGTACTTCACCTCTAAACCATGAGGATTTCTTTTTCCTCAAGGAACTAATTTGTCTGTCCTCTAATCACCCTGTTTCATCAAAGTTTTAATCTCTTGTACTATTGTATCACCCCATATGTGACGATTATACAGGTTAGTCATAAATTATTGGACCCATTTCAAAAATTAATAAAAAGAAACTAATAATAAGAAACTAATAACTACTACGGTTTTTAAAAATGAGAACGCATTTTAAATTTTTTTTCATAGAGGTAACGGGTCGTGACGGTGGTCTAGGGGGTCGCAAATTATTGGATTCTCATTTTTGAGAATTATTATCTGCGAAAATATTAAAGCTAGAAGAGAAATAAAAGCATGTGTTTGAAGGAAAAGCACGTGTTTGAAAAACTAAAAAAAGGAAACCAAAAACGCGCATCGACTTCTGCTGATTGGTAGCCATTACGTATGGAAATCTCTCGCTGTAGCAAACTTAGAGCGGCGTAATGGTACGCGACCTATCTGAAAAAAACTTTTTTATTCGCTCTCGCATTAAAAAAATCGCAGTTGTAACATTATTAGTTTTTTTCATTAATTTTGGAAACTGGTCCTATAATTTATGACCATTCTGTATTTATCGTTAACGAGGATATACAAGAACAGTAACCGCACGAGAGTTCTAAGTGAACTACAAATTTTAACTCCTAATAATTTGTAAAATGGGAGTTAGCACTTTGCTGTCTCTCTCTAAGAATTCCCATTTTAAAGGGTTATTTTGAGATTTGATCCGCTCATAATCTAAAAAATAATCAAATGTCATTTAAGGGAAACAATTAATTATGATTTTTAGATTTGGATCTAATGCAAATTAGAGATGGTGGTTATAGCGAAAATAACTGGTTTTCGGTTAGTCAGGTTTTTTTCACCGCTCAAAACAACAGGTTTTCATTTTTTTAAATAAAAAACAAACGTCGTTTTATAGTCAAAATTTTTTATTCATATTTTTTTTACAAGAAATCAATCCATTCGCCAATATTTATTTGTTCATAAAGATTCAGTAATCCACCAACCAACAGACGCCTCGAGGAAGCGGCTGTCGTTGATTGGCCTAAGATGATGAGATTCAAAGCTTCATAACTTGGTAAGTTTTAGTATAATTGAACTTAAAATCGAGCCTATCTTCCGATCCGGTTTTTTTACCCAGTTATTGGATTAAAAAAATAACCGGTTATAACCGGACAAAAAATAACAGTAAAAAACCAGTTAACCGTAACAAAAAAAAACACCGGTAGATTTTTCCCATCCCTAGTGGAAATGATAAGAAATAGTCTAATTAACATGTTCCTTTTCTTTTCTTGGCTTTCTTTCGCATGCAATTTATCAAAAGAAAGCTAGTCTCCATCGTCCTCTTGGATAGTTTCATTTGTACAGTTTAGCTATAAAGACTTCTAGATATACAAGGTGCTTCAAAAAAATGTTGGGGGTAAATCTGTAAACCCGCGGTTCGAATCCCGGCAACGGTAGTTTAATCCAAAACGTTAGGAAAGACTAGGGATACTTGACCCTACGCGATTTTCTCAGCTTGTGAGATAATTGGTAATTTTTGAGCGCCATTTTTATTTGACCTTTGGTCATTTGGTGTATTGGAGGGTTTTCATTCCAAGCTGAAAAGATATCGTAATGGTAAGTAGGTAAATATATTTTGGGGGTACAGAAGCAAATTTTCACTTTTTTATTCCTCAGTGGATAGGAAGTTTACTATTGAATATATGATGAATTTAAATATTTCTGAGTCTTAAGCAGATTTCTAGCTTTAATTTGATATACTATGTTTTCAGAATCTTAATTCTAAGTGGTTTAATTTTTAGATTATTTAGAAAAAGTCATGTTAGGGGTACTTGACCCTAAAAAGTTAGGGATGCTTGACCCTACCAAAAGCTATTGCAGCTCCGATATCATAGCCGACCGAAGCACATTTTGTGGTTGGGATCAGTTTTCTGGTGCGTGGAGTTTGTTAGCAAAATGGTGACTCAAATATAGAGAATAATTACTTAAAAATTGTTTGCTAGTAATTATTTACTGAATAAATTTTTTTAATATGACAATTTCTAATAATGCAAATAATTATTTTAGTAAGAATTCTAAAAATAATTGAAATTTAATCAGACTATTTTTCTTCGCCTGAAAGAAAGTTTTATTTATTTATTTATTATTTGAATAAAAATCTTTTGCTCGAACTATTTGTCATCGTTTGGTTTTATTTAACGGTTCGCCATTTCTATTGAGTTTGTCTTTCTTTCTTGATTTGAATTTTCTCTTAAAATATATTTTTATTCTTTCGCTGATAATTTTCTTTAAATATTAGAAGAACCGAGAAAGTATATTAAGCTTCTCTATTTTTAGCTTTGTATAAGCAATTTTTAGATCTTTTTTCATTTTTATGCTATTCTTTTTTTTTCTTCTAATTTTCCAAAACCGGTATTTCTTTAACGTTAGGTTCCCAGTTCCATTGCTGTAATTTTTATCATTTAATTAAATCAATATTTTAATTCTTTATTAAATTTTGAACTAATTTAATTTAATAACTTGATTTAATTTAATGACTAGACTAATTTAATTTATTAACTAGATTTTATTAATAACAACTGCGCTTTATAGATTCTATATTATTTTTTTAATAGTTTTATTAATATTTTTCGATAATAAACACCTTCTGTGATTCAGTAGTAATAACCTAATATCTGAATTTCGCGTACATACAAATTATCAAAAGAATTTAAATACTCTTTGCATGTAAGGTAAAGTATCCCTACCCATAGTTTCAAGTATCCATAGCTTAGGGTCAAGTATACCTAAGGTTAGGAATACTTGACATTAGGCGATTTCATGAAATATATTTATTTTATGAGTAAATAAGATATCAGTTTAGCGTAAGTACATTTATCCTTTTTAAAAACAAATATTTTTATGATGATAAAAATTCAAATATTCGAGAGATATAAGAAAAAGTAAATGTAGGGTCAAGTATCCCTAGTTTCTCCTATTCATTTTTATTTATGTTCTAGGCGATTCTATATCTTTCTTTAAAATTGTACCTGGAACATTCCGTAAGTGTATAAATGCCGAGTCCCACAAATTGTGGGCTCAAGTAAGTTTCTGTTCACTTCTGCTACGAATGTTTCAGCTAATAAATCAACTTTATTGTTAAACAATATTCTATAATTCTTTGCATCTACGTGTCAAGATTTTTTTTTCTCTAAACAGGTATCTTGATCGTGAATTCCCAACCTCATACCTTTTTTTCTATATATTTTTTTTTGCTTCTCAAATTTAATCACATTAACAGAGGTAATAAAGTACCTTTTCATGTTCTTGTCCCTAACTTTCCTTGGGAAAGACATGCTTCGAATAATCAAATTACTCATTGTTACCGAAACTTCTATTAAAATAATTATGAAAATTCCGTTCCTTCGTACGCCTCTGCTAGTAAATCTATTCCCAAAGCGTTAAGGAATTTAAGAATAGAGTAGTTTCTGAAGCATCTTTTCGAAATTTACAAAGACGAATTTTCCTCCATTGTACTTTGAACAAGTTTTGTTAAAATCAAAACACTGTAAATTCGAGGAGTGGATAATTTTGTAAATTCTTTTAGAGGAAAAGTAGACAGCAGCATATAATCACGAATCGTAGTTCTTTATACATAATTGAGAGTAAGAAATGTTAGTTAATAAATTAAATGGGAATTTTTCTCTTCTAAAAGTTTGGTAATTTTAGATTCTGCTTTCACATGGAAGGAAGCATTGTTTTATTTTCTGAACGAGAAAGTAAAAATCCTTTTCTTTATTAGATGTTTGGCTTTTCGATATCTTGCTCATGAATTTTCATTTGTAAGGAACTCATTGTTTGTCATAGTCAATAAATACTGCAATTTCTTAAGAGACCAAACTGAAACAAAACGTTTTGCTGCAATCAAAATTGTGAAATAAACTTTCATTCTTGAGTAAGAAGATTTGTTTTCTAGCATTTGTATCTAATGCATTTTAACAAAATAAAAGCTTGCATATGATGGTGACAGAATTTTGCGCTAAATCAAGCTTTTAAATAATTAATAGCAGAATTTTCATTTCAAATTTAATCAGTGCTACGTAAAACATAGAAATTCTTCACAAATGTTTGGAAAATATTATCTTTTTTTTTCAAAATATTTGATGTTGAGAAAAGTCTGTAAAGAATTTGAAAGAGTTATAAAAAAAAGTTGAAAATATTATACATTTTATAAGTACATCTTCGTTATTTTAATTGTGCCATTTATTTACGGAAATAAAAGTATGCGAATAATATAAATAACTCAGAACAGAGTTTTTCCTTCATTTTTGTTTTTACACACTTTTATTTAACCTGACTTTTTTCAAGTTTGTAAAAAGGGAGCTTTGCAATCGTTTATTTTTTCACTCAATTCCCTGATAATAATTGATAATAATAGAGTATCGTACACTTGTGTGTGTTCTCGATAACAGTGCACTATTTTAATATTTTCAGGACTTAATTATTAGTTAATTGCTTAATTTAAATACTAGGGTTACCACGTGGTAGTGAATTTAAGAAAAATTGATGGCATGAGTACATAATGCTTACAATAATGAATTATAAAATAAAGACTAAAAAGTAGGAAATAATTTAAAATTTTTTATTTTTTAGCACACTAATAAAAGTGCACTTTTAAAAAATTATTTTATAAAATTTATTTGCTTGCAACTTATCCATACATTTAATAAATATCAAAAACTACTTGAAGAAAGTTTATACTTTGTGGCCTTCGAAAAAGTTAAAAATATAAAAGTAAAATAACACAGACTTGTGTGTTTTCGTCGATGTGTTCTTTAAATTCATTCAAGTGCTAAAAATAAATTATAAATTTATTTATAGTATCGCTTTCGATATAATGTATTTTTCCTGACAAATAAGTTTTTAAAATTTTCATGCCTGTTTTAAATGCGTGTGAAATTCCTGCAGTTCTGTGAAATTCCTACTTAGGATGTATCCTGTGCTGTGAAAACTCCTAGTATAGAGGAATGCAAATGAACGTATAGTTTACTACAAAATAACTTTTTTCGTTTTAATTTTCGACAGCATTCCCAATTTAGAACAAAATGACTTTATCACTTTGATGAAAGACACTAATTATTTACTAATATTTGCATAAAACCGCTAAAGCTCGAAAGCCGTTAATGTGCACATTACCTAGCTAATCTGCAGATTAACTGATTTGCTCCGTTAACGTGCGGAATCAAGAGCTTTCCGCATTTTACCTAGGTAATGTGCACATTAACGGCTTCCGTATCGTTAAAGTTTAAAAGTTTGTTTCTCTCATTTCCTTTCCCTGCAGAAGAGAAACCGCCATGAGCCCAAGAAACTCTGCAAGCCAATCGTACTTTAAGATCTGTCTGATATCACGCTGAACTTTTGATGAACATTATTCATACGAACGGTTTATCCAATAAATGCTTGAAAACTAAAACAGGTCACTCCCGATAACGTTGTTAAGAAAGCTTAAAGTATTAAATGTGTATGATTTTTTAATTCTACACATTGCATCTATTTTCTTTTTCTAATTAAAACGAATAAGTACATTATAACAATGTTTTGCCGTCTGTTTTTTCTGCTATCGTTATCAGTGGCGTAGCTAGGGTAAATGGCGCCCGGGACAAAATATGACTTTTTTGCACCCCCAATCGTCAACAGTGGCTTAGCAAAGGTAAATGGCCCCCGGAGCATGCAATTATATTTTCGCCTCTTCATCCTATTCGACTTTAACCCTCTGATTTCTAAGACAATTGGAATAGAGAGACCTCAAAATACGAGAACCCGAGTTTCTCTTTCAAAGATAACGGAGACTCACTTCCCCTCTCAAAAACCGCAATGACAGCTGGTACTCTCAGAATTCTAAGAAACACCTCCCCTGTTCCCCAAGCCCTTCTGGGTGAGCCACTCTAACGAAGAAAGCGCGTGCTGCGGGTGTGAAATCAATCACACTTAACGAAAGGGGGTGGCAACTTCACAGTAATTTTCGGCCGTTTCGGACGTCCACCGTCTTTTGCTTGAAGGGACGGTTGGGACGATCCCGTATCGACAGAGTTAAAGAGTGACATGAACACACTAATGTTTTGTCCCTATAGCCCTCCCTGAGTGGCTCCTCGATCGCTAAGTCTCTGATCCTTGTATATCCATGGATTTCTATTGTTTTTAAGGCATTTTGGATGGACTGATCATTCTGATGTAATGATCATCTTGGCTTTAATTCAAAGTTATCACCACAAGAGGTGTCCACTATAATTTTTTCTGGCCTAGTGGTAAAGTCTCGGCTTCGGGGCCGGAGGGCTCCAGGTTCGAGACCCGATTCCACTGAAGATCCGCCGTGTATGGGGCCTGTTGCACGTTAAATCATACGTAGTGGTCAAACGTCCTCCCGTTGGTGTGGCGTGGAAGTTTGGAGAGGGGGGTGCCAGCTCAGGTGTCGTCCTCGTCATCTGACCGAGGTTCAAAATTACGAGGTCCGTCCCAAAATAGCCCTCGTGTTGCTTCAAAACGGGACGTTAATATAACTAAACTAAACCAAACCAAACCTATAATTTTTTCCTCTCGTTCTCTATATCATTTATGTGTTTGTAATTATCTTGTGTTTGCCAAGTTTATTTGTTCACTTTCACAGCTTTAGTTCGTTCTACTTCTATGTTTCCACTAAATAAAGAGTTGCGGTGGCTTAGGGATAAGGTTTCGGGGCTGGAGGGTTCCAGGTTCGAAACTCTATTTCACCAAAGATCCGCCGTATATATGGGCCGGGTGCACACTAAATCTGACGTTGTCCCGCTGCTGGCTTGACGTGAAAGTTTGGTGAGGTGGTGCCGGATCAAGTGATGTCCTTATCATCCGACCATGGTTCAAAATTACCAATACAGTACCAAAATAGCCGTAATGTTATTAAAAAAACAGGACGTTAATTTAACTCAGTCAACAGCTTCAAAAGATTACGTAAAATTCACTACACCCATCTAAATCAGAAAGAAGACTTAAGGTTCTGAAAATGAGGATGATGTAAGTGTATGACAAGTTTTTTATGGTTCCAGTAGTATGAGAGGAGCCAACTAATTGCGTTACACATTGCTGCTTATCATCATAACGTGAATAAAAAGAATGACTTAGCACAATTAACCTCACTCAATTATACCATTAAATGTCGCTTGCATTAGGCAGTGCGGAAAATTCCAACTCCAGTATAATCCAATCGCTTAATAAAGAAAAGAGAAAGCGAGCTAGACTGGAAGAGGTAAATTATCGTGAATAAGTTGAGAAAACCATTGATTTCTTCTCTTTTAGCAAAAGCGCTTTGGGAAGGTCTGTTTTGAAGAAGGCTGTCTCAATTTCTGTTGTAATATCAGTGGTATCATACTAGATTTGAGCTTGGTATACAATCGAATGAATGGTATGTACTCATGAAATTGTTTAAGTTCGGTATGGGTAACTCTGCATAATATGGCAACGTGTATGCAACTCAGACTAAAGAGATTTATTTAATGGAAAAACTTTTTCATGCGATCCAAAAAGCGTGGATGCTACACTTTGCTTTACACTACGACACACCCCTGACTCCAGAGATAAAAATCTCCGGTTTGCAGTTTGGATGAGTGTGTGTAGAAACTTTATTGAACAAAAAAAAAAGAAAAAAAAAGGGTTACATACAATGTTTTAACATCGACGAAAAACATGTGAAAAATGTGAGTTTACATATGAAAAGAAAGATTCTCGAAACAAAGATAATTTTAAGACAGGTCTCAAAAGTTCTCTGCATTTAAATACTTGTAGAAGGACTGATTAGGGTCCTAGGTATTGAACCTCTAAAGGGTCTTAGTCCATAAGTCTGAGGTTTTGGTGAAGGAGAGAAACCTGGGTCGGAGTCGGATGAACTGGTTGCTCTTGTGGCTGTTTTATGAGGTTCTCATTTTCAGTGAGGAAAGATATGAGTTTAGCTGCATTTATTCTTGATAGTTTATTTGAAAGTACGCTCTTCCACCAAAGCTGAGTATTTTCTGCTATACTGTGGTGGTTTAAAATTTATTGCTATTTTCGTGGAGTTATTGCTCCCCGCCCAAATCTTTGTTGTATTCTGATGTCAGAGTGACAAACGTGGCATAAAAATA